>LOND01028712.1:20929-37203 GCA_014220965.1 Paragonimus kellicotti | reverse complement strand
AACGAAGAAATAGCCTAACTTGGGTGTACAGAATTCAAAGCGATTAACTGATTAGCTGATTGGTGAAATCCCAATGGCAAAACAGCGTTTCTTGTGGGAATCTATGTGGGGCATCTCGGGGAAGTAACAATTAAGATGATTGCCAAGTGTTTACGTGAAGTGCTTCGATTTGCTTGAGGGGTATTTTCAGTTAGGATGAGGCTAGATTACCATAATATTATCATAATATCATAATATTATCATAACACACACGGCGAAAATTACGTCGTAAAAGAATAGAGGACGTGAACCGCCTTCAGGTATTTGACCACCGATGTCTGTGTTCAATCGCTTGTGTCCGGTGGCATCAGCGAGTAAGCATCGGACGAAGTTAGGTAGCGAGTGTTTGACACTGATTGCCAAAGTTCTTTCGTTAAATCTTTGCACCCGCACGTATTTATATGGTTTTGGCCATGTACTAAGGATGCCAGCTAGTCGGCAAAGATGATTGGGTGGACATCTGAAAATCATATCGTTACTGCTTTAACTTGCCGTTTTCCACAAACTATCTAGTGTAAAGTTCTAAGGTAACAAATGTGATTTCAGTTCTGTCCTATCCATTTCACCTTTTGAATAAACAAGTGCGTTGTATGTACCGATTCCACAGCTCAGAAAGCGAGATAAAACTGTGTATTCAATTTACCTTTATTTAGCTTTACAGATCTACACTATCGCATCAAATATTGTAACTTGTCTGTGGAATAAAAGTGTCATCCTTTGTCATTACACTTTCACTCGTACTCAGCAAACGTTGGATGGTACTGGTGTCGAATGGCTGCTGTTATGAAATAGCACTTAGAATGGAAACGGTAAACTGTTACCAAGATGAGGTTCACAATGAGCACTGTTCTTGTTTTTGGATACTTACCTGTCCCTCTATCTAGTTAGCCACAAACTGTCTGTTTCTTTCTGGTCAGTATCATATGTTACTTGACGATAGTTATGATTTTTGCGGCCTCTAAGTCTGACACTCTGTCCCACGGTGATGGATATTCGCCTCTTCCTTCACTGCAATATAAAAAAAATGAGTCGTTAGCCGTTCCTTCAGTTTGTTTGCATTCTTTTGTGACGTAATTTTCGCCAAGTGTTTGTTATGATATATTATATTTATGATATAGGATCAAAAAATTCCCACCCGGGTTAAGACACAAACAGGAACTACGATCAAACTGACATCGTCAGACCACCGTGCACACGAACAATGATTCATCTCAGACAGAATTATACTGTTGGATTGTGGCCGCAAAGCACAATGTGTATGTGTGAAGTGAATGTGAAACACCCGATCACACGTTCCTATGCACAAAGTCTTCCAAAGAACGGCACAAAACGAGCTCGGACTTTTCTGTCTGGGTGATTCGAGGTGACGCAACAGCACGTCACTAACATCAACTTATCGCTTAGTTCCTTATTGTATTCATGATCTCTCCGTCAGAGAGGGTACGTGTACTGGACCTGAGAGGGAGTAATTGTATTGAAACTTTAATCGGTTCACTGACAGTACGAATGGAAGCAAAAGATTTTTATTCCATTGTCCTCCGAAGGTACCAGTCCTCATTAGTGGTGATTATTTTGGTAGGACGACCACTTTCACGTGGACGTTTGGAACTGCCACATTCCTCTGAACACGCTATCGTTCACGGACGTGTCAACATTTGGTACACAGCCTATCCCACTTGCACTCTTTCCTGCACACAGTGTACCAATGCTTTGCTAAAGATGATTGCACCATCGGGCAGGGTTGAGGACATGCCATGACCTTATTGAACATCGATTGCGTAGACGTCGCAACCACATGCAGAATGACTCGTCGTCCACGTAATGATAAGTTGATCATGCCAGTATGACCGAATGCTGAAAACAATCTCAGTGATTAATAATTGCTACTTTTTTCTCTCCGTGTTCCCCGTTTACTACGTGAATTTTGGACGAGGGATTTTCAGGTTCTATGTGTATCAATGTATGTGATGTTGGTGAACGAAATGGTGACCAAGTGGAAATTCTCTGTGAGTAGAAAGCATGAAAGACACTGGCATCTAAAAAAAGAAACGCGCTGAAAAGAAAGCAGGCTCGTCAAGACAAAACCATGCTGATTTGTGATTACCCGATGAAAACGGACAGATGAAAACTGAACGTAATTCCAAGTGAACGTTATGAAGAGGTTCTCTGCGACGTACCGCAACACCACAAGCCCATTTGCAATGATTAACAATTATCCACAGTCAATACGTTGTGTTACAATTTTAAATACTTGGCATGTATATTAAGTTCCAATTCAACATCATGAAGCCTGATCGATGGCTCTCATCTTTCACACAGTGGGCCTAATCGTTCAAAAATACGATTCTAAAGAATGATCCCGACGACCGAAAAACTAGTATGCGTAGGTTGTGTATTCTCACTACCACGTTCAAAATTCATAAATGAACGTCTAGTTTAAATACACTTTTACAGTGGTGCTTCAGATAACACAATATACATAAGGCGATGGAAGATAATCAGGCACGCACCAAAAAGATAGCGGTACCGCATGACGCAATGCGAGCTTAAATGCTTAGCATTCAACCGAGCAGTTGTTACATTCAAATGTCGTCCTACTATGTCACTGAGTTAGACACGACCGTGAGAAAGGTAACCGACATCAACAACATCCGCGTACCAGCGTTTTCCCATTGCAGTAAATTAGCTGATAAAAAGTAGCCAGAGGAGAAGAAAAGCTATGGCCAAAATGATATTAGCTGATAAAACTGACAAGAGCTCAAATTAGGGGCGCTTGACCTGATCGATCGAAGCGTAAACTTTAACCCAGACAGACACGGACACGTTCGTTCGACCGAAAAGCGAATTATACGTGCAGTTTACGTTCAACTATACTCTAGGCAAATCGGTCATGACAAACAAGGTTGAACAGAGCAGGAGGTGAAGAGAGGCCACCAACGAGTTTAGTCTTCAAACGAAATATGCTCTCACTCCAAGGTTACCGGCTGAGAGTTATTGGTATATGCGGCATTAGGAGCAAACCCTCACAACATGATATTCAATTTGTTCACCTTGCGTGATTTTGCGTAAGTATGTGTTAACATATTGAACCTAACTTGCATATGATCCAACAAAAGCTCGGGAAAGCAGTGCTTCTTATATAAACGTAGAGTATGTTAAGAGAACATTTTGTGACACAATGTAACAGCGGGGACAATATGACGTTAGCGTGATTGACGTGAACAAAAAACAGAAAAGTAAACTAACCGAAAAAAATGCAAGTATTGATCGGTTACCAATAGAATGGTATTGGCTCCTTGAGGCTCGAATGAGAGTCTGAACGTCGGGCGTGGGATAGTGGAGGAGCGGGTAAACAGAAATGAGCTGACAAACTAAACGCCAAACAAAACGCGTTGCTTATTCTCAAAAAAATAACAGCCTGAAGCTTCGGAACAACGACACACGAGACGCCAGCTAACGAAAGGTGTGCCAAGTTAGGAAACGTATACTAAGTCACGTACATACGCGTATATTGTTGGTTTTAGCTGTGGTCACGAACGCTAGAGCTCAAACCGCTGTTGATTCCAATAATAGTCTAGGAAACTAACCAAACAAGTTGATGTTGACTTACGGACTTGAAAATCTTATGGATACATAATTGACATTAGTTACAATATAGTACTTTGTCCGAAGGCTTTTCCTGCTGGTTAGTTCACGTTTTCACACATTCGGAGCAGTAAGTACACCAGTGGCTAAAAGCTGTCGCTTACTGTTCCTAAGCAATGGAAAACGGTATAAACGATTAATCAAATAATGTCGCTTTCATTTTTGACAGACTATCTTCTACAACAGTTTCTATATGGCTGCAGGGCTGTGTATTTCAAAGTGAACGCCGGCTTTGGTGTACACAATGGAGTGGTACATAATCCACAAGTGTAGTATATCCGACGGGGTTGCAGTAATCTGAACAGTACGCAACTCGAAAACACCAACGATATTGGGAGGAAATTCTTAGCAGATTCACTTTAATGATAGGAGACCAAAAGTTGAACCAATAGAACATAAGTTCAGATGATTAGGGATACATCTAAAGCTTAGAAGTCAATTTTGTTGGCGGTAGCATTGTTTTTTTTTAATTAACATACGAACATTCCGATTCCAATAGGAATGGAAATAAGGCGAATCAGGGAGAGAATGAGACCATTTCCTTCGTACTCGACCTCTAGTAGGATTAGACCTTTGGACAATCGTAACGATTACCATTCCATCAAAGTGGTCAATCGGTTGAGAGTGGTGCCGATTGGCTACGAATTTTTTCCGTCGCACGAACAGTTCAGTTGAGTTGCTTACAGGCTGTGCCATGTCCGTCAAACATTTCAACATAAGGTAACCGGATTAAAATCCGCACTAACATCTAGCTTGTGCCGCCAGGCCGCTCATAGATGACAAACGGTAGATCACTTTCCAGAGAAAGTTAGCAACTTTTGTTTTTATGGGGTTAAGTACGCAAACGAGTTCTTGAGCAGAATGTGTGGGCATTGAATTCCTCTTAAAAAACAAGCAACATATAGTCTTCAATTCCTCGGTATACTGCAGTGTGAACCAGTATAAGCAGAGCTTTCGGAATTATTACCAGCCATTACGTTCAACAGTTTAAACAATGAACTGAGCTGATCAGCGTGAAATGAATCAATGATAAATCTGCTCTGTTGATCACCATTCACAGCGTTTGGTTCAACTATAATCTGAGGGGCTAGGGCTACTGTGAAATACACTGATCCATCTTGAACTTAACACGTAAAAAACCCTGCAAGCCTAGTGCCCCAGTGTAAATACTAAACCGTAGTCTTCCTAGTGTTCACGTTGGGCACACAAAAACGGCTCAGTATGACGCATGTGATGTCGATAATTCACAGGCAACCAGTTAAACAAGGCCAAGAGAGAACAACAAAATAATAGAAGAAAATCTTTTGTGAGCACGACTGATCACAAACACATAAGAAAGTAGCATCTGACACACAATCGAAACCTAACATTCTATAGCACTTTAAAAAAATCAGATGAAATATTTTTGGTCAGCGCGCTATGGCCAAATGTGAGTGTGAGATATCATAAGAAAAATGTGCTTCTATTTTCAGTGTGAATATGATAATGCGGATACAAAACAGTAGCAGAGAAGTGACTCACTCTGAGTAGGTTATCAAAAGACACTCAGATAAAGTGATCTGTGTGGGATCCACAACGAGCTTCCGACAACGGGAAATCAGTGTTTTGAGTGTTTCTTCTCGGGCCTGCGAGAATCGAAAGGAGATAGAAATTCAGTTACCATCAAAATTGTATTTAGGGTGAAGGCAGGTCATGTCAAGGAACTAAATAGTTTGATAAGATTGTGCAAGTGTAACGGAACCCCACGGTTTGGGTTAAATGATGCCACAAGAAAGGTGGCCAGTGTATCAAGTAGAATCCAGACTGTAGATGCAAAGAGACGAAAAGGTTCACCCGTTTAATACCTTGAAGTCTTTTATTAAAAGTTCTGTAGTGCCTCACCTTGCTGAATACTGAACCAGAGATAAAAATATTTGCTAACCGAGTATGCTCAAATCAAAACGGAATGGCGTCGTCAATAGTAAAGTTCACGAAGTCAGTTTGCAGATATTTCAGAGGACATTTCCAATCTCCTTTTCGATAGCAACAATGTTCTGTTTATGGTTGATTAGGTTGTAAGTACGCTTTCTACTGACATTAAGCACGCACGTGAGTTGGTACTGGTCCACTATGACATCAACCTCTTATGCCTATTTCACTGGGTGAAGAATGTCAATGTCCTGTGTCGTTTGCGCCCAGTCATGTCGACAGATATCTGTTAGGATAATCGGAGATATCCTAGCGCGATAAACCGGACAACGACAATTTATCAATTGATCTAAAACGCAACGACAACGGAAAGACGAGGAGGGACAGAGCTGTCTACAGATGAAACTCGTTACCGTGCGAACAGGGGAAAAATTGTAGCGTACACAAGCAAAATGACGATCTTGAATGCAACGTGAGAGTGCGACAGTAAACGTAAACTACGAGAATACAAAACATCCAGAAGGGCATCATGCCATAAAGATTTGAAAGAAAATTCAGATTCTGAGTAGATTTTTCGCCAAACCAACAGCATATAAATAAGCGTCAACGATCAGTCGTCTTGTCTGCCAAGTAAATGCGTTTATTACATGGTTTGCTGTTATTTAAGGAGCCTAAAGTGATCGCTTACAAACAAACGCAATTCAGTAGGCGATATCGTCTGGATCTTACGCGATCATCTTTGACCCCAAAACGATGGAAAAATCTGTAGTTGTTACTCATTTAATCACATGCATGGTATGAATAGGCGAGCTAGCTGACCACACACGTTACAGCTGTAGGCAAACAGTAGTGTGTCAAACTGTGGATGGAATGAATGAGTGTGCATTACTGTATACTGATTGTCAGTTTGATGACAGGCTAAAACTTCTGATTGTTAGCCAGCTCATTGGGGATCAGAACAGCACAATTCTGACTGAGCGACGGGTGAGAAGAAGTCATTGATAGAACGATTCCACGTCTCATCCGGACCGATATTCTGCACTCATCGTTGAACACGTACTTAGTTCATTCATGAAGAACATGAAGTGTTAGTTTTTGTGTACTGTTGTAATATGCACGAACAGTTAGTCGACTAATTCTTGTTGTACTTAAACGGCACTCGTTCGATGAAAAGTTATCTACGCCCTACGTAAAAATAATCCGTTTCTGGGAGGACAACATGAACAAAATGTTCTCTTTGAGCGTGTTTACGTTATGAACGAAGTGTATGATTATCGGTGCTCTCAGGGGGAAGATTGCATATAGTTAAGTGATATGTATGTCGTATGAGTGCTGACAATAGTGAGTTGATGCGGCGATTCAGGTCCGATCATGATAGGTTTGAATGGACACGAATTCAGTCAGTCAAAAGGGACACCGCTGCCGGAATTTTGCTGTATTCTAACAGAGGTCAATTGATGTCCCAAATCAAGCTGGATAAGAGTCGAAGGATCAAACAAATAACGGTGACTGTGAAATAGCGAACTTTAAGATAATCAAGAAACTCCGTTCAGAAGGGTAGTCAGAGCTCTACATTTTATATTATCACGAGGTTGTCCAGTAAAAATACTAAGGAGATTTGAGTGTTAGTGAGACTCAGAGAAGACAGCATTTTAGCTTCATGATTCACAAACGCAACGTACAAGCGGAACCTCGTTCAATAACACACGTACTCAAAAAGTGAATATCATCCTCAGCTTGTCTTAATATTATATGTCAATATCATGAGGTTATCGAGACAGCTATTGGGTTTTTTCAAGATGAGTATGGCTTAACGTTTCCCTATGATCAGTCCATCGTACTTAATGTGAAATCAACGGCGCGGTGATCAACATTGTTGAATCATGAAAGCATGACCAGAGTTCAAAACTAGACAGTGGAAGGATGTGAACCACTTGTGAGCTCAAATAGGAGCGAAACTCCAGTCTGTTGTGTCTTTAAAAAAAAAAAAGCTGACCAAAATGATGCGGAGATATCAAAACTATCATCGACTGTGAGTGATGTTCGATTTACGCTGACTAAAATTTCCTGCTGCTTATCCGTAGTATTTGTTTGTAAAAGACGATAACCCATTTGAAGGTGGTAGCATAAGATACACGCGACCTGTATTTCGAAAAATAATCATGTCTATACGAAGTAAAAACAATTTTAGACGGTTGGAAAGTTCACCCGATGCGTCCCACGGGTAGCAGAAAATAGTCAAGTGTTTGAATTATGCAATGAGATGATTCAGAAAGGCACCTAGAAGTAGCCGAACACTCTCCGTTCAAAAAGAGGTCATGCTAATCAGTTTTACCACCACAGATGTTTGCAGCCATAAGAAGACAAAGATAATGAGGTAAGAGTAAGAATGAAAATGAGTAGTATGTTGGGAAAATTTTCACTTAAAAATAAAGTCGTTTTGTTAGTTACGTGTGTAAAGAATCGCGGATGACTGAAAAACCTGTCTGCATGGAAAGTTACCGTTTTTACACTATTTCATATTTTTCGATGACTGAGTTATGTTGAAATAGCCCAAAGGGGTTGGTTTGTGCTGACGACTCCAACTACTTATCACGCGGTTGCGGATTCGAACCCCGGTGACCGCAGATACTTCTCTTGGTCAGGCTTCGACAGTTCGGCAGTACCAACTGGTCACGATATGCGGTTTGAAAAGACATTTTGTGGCATGGAAGCAAGAAATCTCCAATTGTGATGGGGATAAGGATTAACCGATCTCAAAAGTGTGGATGGAAGGCAGACTGGGAAAGAATGCTTGAACACAGAAGCTGTCCAGCAATAGATTGGAACGTTGTGCACTAAAAGATCGCGATACGGATACTCTAACGGTGGCCAATCTAAGTTGGGTAGATGCTGACAATGCTTAACACCTTGGAGGAATTAAGTGCACGTAAGTTTCAACGGTAAGGAACCAGATACTGTTAAAATAGATAATTGAACTTAAAGAATCCTCAACCGTGGGCACGCTAAGTAAAATGTGTACTGCTGGGGAATCCACAGTAAGTGCTAACCAAGAGACCTAAGTAGCAGCGGTTGATAGGGACCAATTAATTTCAACCCACATTGTAGTTGTGAAACAACCTTTCAACTTTTCTAAGTAACCTTATGGACAGGACAACTTGTAAATGACACACACTCTCCGAGCTCGTATGAGAGTCAACATGAGATGTGGATCACTCAGCGGATACGACACACAAAATATGTACACGACTTATTCATCTGTTGGTCAGAGCACTTAGGCGAAAATAATACTGGAGCGATCAATCAGTCACGCACGGGACAAGTAGGCCGGACAGAAAATCTATTCTAGTTCTACAGTCACAGTGAGACAGTATCAATAGTTCTGGACAATTTGGTGATCAGATTGTTGACAATCGTTTGAATAAATGTGACAAACGTTTAATTAAGTACATATTAGACTGCGGCTTTCGGTTATTACTTAGAAACCGTACGTAGATGGTTCTAAAATGTGTATTTATGCACGAAGTGACTGAAATTGAACTCTAGGCAAACAAGTCTGTCTAGTTATACACGAGTGCCGATTAAAAAATGCGAAGTTCCAAAATTCTCCCAACCCAGATGAATCTCGGGTTCGAAGCGTGATCAGATAGTGTGTTGCAAAGAAACATAATTGATGAGTTAGGAAACAATTGCTTCTCCTGATAGGCGAACTGAATGAGGCATAAATAAGACTGTGCGTTAGGAATTAAGAATAAACTAGTGCGGAGAAAACTGGTTTTCGGAATGAATAAAAACGTAAATCGATAAAAGGTAGATGATAGTGAGTAAATTTCTCCAGAAAAGCCACGAGGAAATGTAGAACCACCAAGCCACCGAACTGAATTCGGACAAAAGTAGCACACACAATGAAAGTTTGACAGAAGGGCACTCAGGAAGGCAACATAAATGTCGATAGACATGCCACCACCAAACGGGTGAGTACGACACTGTATTGAGAAAAACCGAGGAAAATTTACTACAAAAAGCCATTAATTCTATCCCTTGCCATAGCCATTAACCTCCAAGTGTTGGTTATATGCCCTATGCAGTATGCAAACTGTAGTCATGGTCGCATTCGACTGTGTCAGAGATGAGAAAAAACAGGCTTATACCTAAGCAAGTAGAAGATACGTAAGGTCTGCTAGAAGAACGTCCGGAAAGTCCCTTGCTTGTAAGCGGCCAGATGGAATAGCTCGCCAGAGTGAAACGAGTGGAGCAAACGCTGCCCGGCCATGTTCACCGAAAGCGTGCAGTTCGCTAAATGTTATAGGAGCGATTCTTACAGGGTTGTTGTGAACGGTTTCAAATATAGAAGCAGAAACAACACCAAAAAAAAAACAATAGACGCACGACACCACGACAGATGACTTCCAAGGACAACCGATTACGAACGTTAGCCACATAAAAACCATAAGATTAACATACGACATAACATTGATTGAAGCGCGTTGAATTAGAGGTAACGTCGCATTATTATAGAAATAGGTAGCAACCCGATTTGAAATCAACCAGGCATTATAGTTCATCCCGTTTTGGACCATTAAAACCAACGAGAAGGACGAACGCAGTAAGGTACTCACTTGGATAGAGGCGGCTTCCAGTCCAGCGCCATCGCAGATGAGAGTTAGTTCTGGACTGGCATCGTTTCCTAGGAGCAAATCAATCGCTGCTTGACGTGCCAGCTCACGGAAACGAAGATAATATCTGGAAAGCGAAACAACTCTCAAACGAGGTTTGATAATGATCACTAGCAAGCCTACTTTGATAAAGATGACTCAAGCATGTCCGCAAATTTGGTAAAGTAAGTTAAATATAGAAGGGATTAGCAGTGTTAAACCATGTTAACTAGACCAAAAGTCTCTACTATGTATGGTGTGGCAAAGCACGAAAACTATTGAACAAACAGCGTTCATCAAATATCTTCAAACGAAGTTCGTAATCAAAAGTGACTTCTCGTAAGCGTGACAGCCACAACTACTTTAGGGAAAGCAAAAAGTATGCGTTGTTCGTGACAAAACCTGACTTCGGTGCTTTGGGGAAAAAGTCAAAAAATTAACGAAAACGGCGACGGTAGGCAAACGACCTGTCAGTGCCTCGAATTTCCCATTACTATAAAGTTCTTCTGTTAATCCCAAAGGACTTAACAACTGTGGACCTACATTCCCGTCACTGTTGCCTTGGTAGTTCAGTAGACTCTAACTACTCTGTGCTAGATGGCTTCAATACGATTTGGTGCATCCAGCAAAAGTTGTCTGTATGCATTAATAAGGACACAGCAATCTAATTTAGAGCATAAACTGTGCAACGTCCAAGAACCATGCCTCCCACTCAGAAAAACGGAATCAACGAAGAAGAGAACAGAAATGTCACGCACCGATTCATCGAGGATACGCCATCCCTCATTACGCCATTCACCGTGCGCCCCCCAGTTCGTGTGTAGTCACCCTGGAAAAAACAACGGAGTTTCACAAAACAACCGCGGTGAGAAGCACACTCAACCCCGCATGTCGTAACAGTTCCAGGATGTTGGAATTAAAAAGTGTGAGCGTACGTATACTACGTAAAATGTATTATATTGATTGTAATAAGTCTTAAGCTTAATACGGTCATCTCACAAATCAGTCAACTTCGCAAATAAAAAGGCTAACTCGCATCACACATTTAAACTTGACAGTGAGAGGACGAGAACTGATAGGTACCAACAGTTTCAATGAATCCTGAATACCATCACAAGTAAGCAAGCGCATACACATATAACCAAGACAAAAGACAGGAAAGAGAAAAAAATCGCGCGTTGGGAGAAAAAGGGGTCTAAGTTACTAGGTCAATAGAAACCACTGGGAGGTAATTGGCGAAGGTGGAACGTTGCACGCATCTCGTGTTACGTTTCCTTACAGCGAACGTTGAATATCATGTAGCCCAAACGAAACTCCAAATTCAAAACTAGTCCCAATTCATGCGGTAGTGAATATGGCAAACAAATATGATTAATTCAATGGAAACCTTAATTGTAATGAGAACAATAACGACAAGCACCGAACAAAAAGAACTGTGTGATGGCTGAACGTCCTGGTGTAGGTCAACCAAACCTAAAAGATGTGGGAAATATAAATTGTTTGGAGTAAAAAGAATGCGAGCGAACAAGCAAGTTGACAATTACACGACCCATGCATGAAGAATATAAAACAAGGATTAACAGACGTAAAACAGACACACTAAACAAACTATCTTCTCTTAACTGTCTTCTACCATACCTGGGTTGGAACAGTTAGACTGTGTAGTCATATTTTGAGCCTAGTTTGGCAGATGTCCTTCATTCCCTTGTGTAAAACATCTTTTTGTTCTGGCAACGTAAGTGTCGATGCAGATGCACACGCAAAGGTCACTATTATACAATGTATGTCGAGGATTTTCAAATTTTCAAGGGATGCAACCAAAATGGCTCCAAGTTAGTTTTATCTCCAAGGAAGAGAGAGCTGAGTCAAAAAGAACATGCTAAGATCATGTCAGCGATAAAGTTGAAAACGAGAGCTTAAGTTGAACAAATCTATCAATCATCATTGGTTACAATGATCCTTAATGAAAAATATGTGAGCATATACGCATCCATAGCAATTATGGTAGGACAGATAAAGAAATTTCAAAAAGTTTAAATATGTCGTCAACTGGAAAACAACAGCATACGTCATCGGAGGTTATTACGTCCAACAACAACAACACTACAGTCAGCCGTCAACGGGCATGCGTCATTGCTTAAGTAGCTGATGAAATGTCAAACCGGATCGTCCGAAACTCAGCAGGATCCTCACAACAAAAATAACCATGGCGTTTAACAAAGATGGTTTTTTAAAGAGACGTTGGTGTAATGATTTCTACACCACTAATTTTGCATGGAATAATAAGAATTAACTATACGTCATGAAGTCAGTAAAGTTCTAGTTAATCCGAAAGCTGACTATAAGGCAACAGGGGAACATTCCGGATTTTGTGATCGTTTCAGTTTCCGTGATGGAGAGTTGGGTCTCAGAATATCGGCATCTTATTCAGGTGCAACATGTGGCTGCTTGGAAAAGACTATCAAGTACACCAAATCAACTAACCATTTGGTGAGACGGCGGTGCGTTAGATGGTGCCAGTCACTTAAACATACTGGCAAAATTCCGATGAAAATGCGTGGACGCTGACGCGTTTAGTGTATCACATGAACCGGCTGGCAGAAACAGCAAGATGGTCAGCCACAGTAGCACAACAACGACCTTTATCAAGTCTAACTCCATCCAACGCTGCAGTGGATGCCATGATACAAAACTTTACAGGATGTTAGGCGAAATTATTCTTACGTTTCACTATCATGGTACGCGTGAAAATACATAATCGGTAATGCGTAATCTGCTTAGGAAAACATGCACATTACTCCATTGAGGCGACTCCGACCAGCTGAACGCACTCACTTTCATGGCCACTGTCCCCGCGTACTGTTGGCTAATAGCGTCTCCATTGTTCGCCCACATCCGTTGCATGATCCGCATGAATTCCGTCGGCAAGTTGTCTTCCGGACCGAGAAGACCGAACTTCTTCAACTATAAAGAGCAGTGTAAAATGCAATTAGCTATCCCATGAAACATATTAACAAACAAACATGCCAAGACAGTTGCTCATTAGATCAACACATGCAGACCCATCTTTGTACCAGAAGATGTACATGGACAGATATTATGTTATGATGTATGCCAGGAAGACAAGGGATTATTAACAGAACAAAAAGACAGGAGTCGAATAGAAAACACCTTTTGTTGTTGATGATCGATAGGTTTGCGACCAAAAGTTCGCACGTGAAACGTAATCACAAAAGTTGATTCCTACCATTGGCCTCAGATGCTGAAAACATTCGCGATGATGAAAAACGCGAATTATTCCCTGTACAGGTCAGAGATTCTAACAGTTCTCGGGTTTATAGTTCGAAGACTGTGAGAAATGAATCCAAATTGTCGGATGGTAATCCGATTATTCCACAGGCATGTGAATAAACGGTCGGCTGCTCACAATTTCTGATTAATGCGGATCGGACACAGGTAGATTCGAATTGTATGCGGTCGTCAGAGGCCTATAGAACCGGCGGGATCTATAAGAACCATTTCATATATAAGAGCGTAAGCGCTCAGATTAGCGTTAAAGATAAATCCCAAACAGATTGAACCCGTTGAGGCATGGCACAGCAGAGTACACTGTGTGTATGGGCACCCACCCACTATGCCCATTTAAAAGGCGCCACCAAATTGGTGCCAATATGAGACTAACTGACATTGACGCGAAGTAAGTACATCTCACGTATTCTCGGTAGTACTATCCGGGACACAACAATACAAAAAGGCACAAAACACAAGATTTATACTGATAACAAGACGACCTGTTTAAAGAGTCATGTTTGCTACTTTCAAGATGCAAACATACTCACTGAAAAAGTGTAATGGAAAACCTATACACATATTTCGCGTAATAAAGGCTAATCATGGGAAGAAGTATTGTCATAGCAGTTCCGTTCTATACAATTTGTCAAGTGCATGTTTGCTGTGGCACCAGTTGCCCAATGACTAGAACGTATAGTAACCGCATGGTGCTGCACATTTTTTATTGAGTGAATAAACTAATGGTCTGACTTGCTAATCATCCTATCCTGGTTGTTTTATTCTGAGGATACGCCCATATTGAGGAAAGCGAAAAGTATTAACCGGTCAGAGAATTGAGTCAGTCGACACATCAGCAATAATTAACGGAATGGAACTTAGTTCGATCAGTTAATAGTAATTTTTGTTGAATAAACCCTTTCAGAAGTAGATGAATTAACCAGAAGCAAAGTGATTAGGGCATGCTAAAATCTTACTACTTCGGGACTCATATTGATGCTTCTTGGACTCAACCTAATTAGTCTGCTACAAAAGCAATTAAAAGTTAACACATTTGTCTACGATTAGCACATGTGTTAGACGCACGGGAATCCAAAAACTTAACTCTTACGAGATTGAAGTGAAGTAACTAATAGCTCAGAATGCTCAGCCACAAAAGAAACCATCTACGTCCGGCTTCAACCTATTTTGAATGCACTAGGTAGAGAAAAAAATAGGAACTAAAGTCAAACCGATAGTCCTCGTGTTACCAACCAGAGTTCTTATGCACTGGAGACCACGAACACAGATCACGTACGTTAATCATCCTGTGACCCACGAGGTTCATAGCCTCCGTGGTCTCGTATACATCAGTGATGGTTCCTAACTCAAAAGTTGCCTGCCCATATCTCAGTTTGGTCGATCATGAGGAAAACTCAGACTTGATGACACACCAAAGAATAATGTATCGACAGAAAAGCACATTATGGAACAACTGAAAATATTGTAGCTTTATGAATCTATTGGCAAAGTGCAACACAAACAGTTGAAACCAAGTGGTAGTCAAACATCGTATATGGGAAGCGCGCCCAAAATGCACAAAGGCGTTCCAGTGTGTCCTGGTTTTAACTATGGACAATTCACTCTATTACAAGTTCGCTCGATTACTCGTTTACGAATTACTGTTAACACCTCTTGATGAAGACGCAGTTGATTTGGCGGATGTGTTGGAGAAAGTAACTGCAAGGTCAAAAACAATGTGTTCTTCAATGTCACGTGTAAAAGATTGACCTGCTGAGTGTGTATCACCACTGTGGCGAGCCTAACAGTTGAATATATTCATTCGAAATGCCGGATGTCAGTTTCCGATTGTTGTTGTTGGTTAACTGATCATCCTTGGACTGCATTCCGGAAAATAGGTTTCCTTTCTTTACGCTGTAGCTTGTTATTTTTCGTGCTTCCTTTTCATTATGGATATTCACGGATTTTTGCCGATTGATCGTTACTTGCCAATCTTTCTAACTAGCCTCTCCTTCCTCTTGCCAATCTGTTGTGTATATCTTCCTGGTTATGTGAAGTGAGGTTTTCACCAGTTTCTTTTTGCAGGCAATCGGCGCATAGCTAGAGAACTGTGAATATTGTTCACTGGATGTAGGTTTGCGATAAAAGTTCACTGCAAGCGTTCCGACCAAACATCTACAGATAAGAATGTCTGGGAAAGACTGGCATCCCATCAGTTACAATGAAGTTTAGAATGAATCGAGTTCAAATCAAAGGAAGTGAAAGGACTTTCATGACCGAGGATTTGAATATCATCTACGTAACGATTGTGGCGCGAGACACGAAAAAGTGCTTCATGCACGCCTAGTCATGTACCGGACAATATGGGATTAAATAGATTAATGGTACATGTTTTCCGAAAATATTGCCAACAACGTTGACCAGCCCCATATTCCCCAGATCCAAATGGGACAATTCATTTGAATTTTTCGTTTGATACATCTCAAAAGTGCACTCAACCGGACACCAAAAAGATATCACCCTCTATTAGAGTATGAATGGTTGTTGGTTGATGATCACTCCAGTCATTTCCACATGTACTGTTCGACTTCGAGTGGTTATGTTCGTAAGATTCCTAGCCTTGAATTTTGTTTGTTGACAGACACAAATTAAGAGATGTATGAACATACACCATTACCATCACCGTAAACACTGTTTTGCATGGCTGACCTATATCAACACCCGTCGCCAGTGATACCG
>LOND01028712.1:0-16960 GCA_014220965.1 Paragonimus kellicotti | reverse complement strand
CACAAGCGGCTGACCACTTAAACTTATCCGTACTGACCGTTTGCCAGTGAAGCTGACTAATTGTCAGATTTCGAACACAAAATTAAAAAGCAAAAAACAGAAGACATTGCACATAACTAACTCACCAACAGAATTTCATTTCTTTCAACAAATGCATAGTTCCCGAAAGCAACATAGAAGCGTTCTCGAAGCGAAGACCACGGCTGAAATAAATGTGTACTGTTAACTCGTCAGAAGAGTTCATATATACAAACAATGTTTGAATATGGTGAAATACTATCGTACACGAACACACACGGGAAACATCTACTCAAAAGAATATGTGTGCTTCCAGTCAGCTCATTCCAGGTTCCTTTACAATGAACCGATGAAAACCTACGGCATTCTGCCTTATTTGTGGATAACATGCACGTCGGGATTGAGAACATGGCAATCACAGTATCAACAGGGTACAATGGATCTCATGAAAGAAGAACGCTCATGAGCTTTGGAAAACGGATGAACAAGTTCTATTCTGAAGTGGTTAGCAAACTCAAAACGAAGCGTGCTTGAGGCTGGAACAATACAAAAATGATAGTTGTAGTAATAATATGTTTCGTGTTGTATACTTCAATGTGTAGATCTCGAATTGCCAACTCTTTAAAAACACACAATTGGCATATTTCACTTAAGGATCACAGGCTTAAAACAAGCGCATTATATATCACCAGTTTGCTGACAATATGAGATCAAATCAGACTAGCAAAATCCGTTGACCAAAAACCCATGCAAGTGACGAATGCGTCAGCGAACTTTTAGTACATGAAATCCTTAGTACTACCTGATCAATGGATGCCCGAATAATCAGCCTTTACTCTATGTGAATTTTCGCAATCTGACGAACATATAAACCCTTTACCTATTTGACATGCTCAAGGATATCCGATAAAGTTATGAGGACAAAAAGATGGCGAGAAAAGTTCGCCCTTCGTTTCTAATCATCCGCTAATTAAAAGCACACTATAAGACAGTTATTGCGGCACTTTAACGAAAAGTATACATGAAATAGAACTAGAATGACCAATATGTGGTGGTTCCATTAAAACAAATTTTCAGCCTCATGTGAAACTAGGCTAGAAAGGCCTTAATGCTTCGTACCGCTGACACTATGAACCAAGATAGGCTTTCTACAGGAAGTTTCTAAACAATACTAGCCGCAATTCTTATCAGAAAATGGATAAAATCATCGAAGCTGAACTGAATTCGTCATTCTGTCAGCAAGAAAGTTTTTTTCCGCAACCCATTCACGGAAGACCCAATGGACGAGGTGAACTTAAGGAGGTTCAACTGGAGACAGTCGAGTCAACCTGGTTTGAAGACTATTGCGGCTGCAAGCTTCCTTTTACATTCTTGACTATCAATTACATGAAAAAACAAACCTCTATTTACGATAGCCAGTTTTTGTGCATACTCAGTTGTTTGCTCTTATCACGCATCACGCAGCTATCTCACTACATGGAATGGTTGGACCTTATTCAACGGTTGAAACAACTTCAAGTACTGCTATTGCTCAGCTGACCGACTTAAATCATTCTGTTAGAAGGAAAGATACATTTCATAACCGTTATCGAGCGTTAGAAACAGATAGAAGACGGTGAACTTTTGAATTTGGACCGTAACGGAGGCCAGTGGTGTGCAATTATGTAACCCTGACATCCGCGCTCGGAAGAAGTTTGTGGGGACACCGAGCATCTTCGGCTTGTAATCAACCCACAGTTGAGAATCATTATTGTGGAGCTTCACTAAAACAATTTATTTACTCACCCTGGTGAACTGTTTCATACTTATTGTGTTGAAATCAGATAGATGATTAAACATAGAAAACAAAATTTTGTTTTCACAACTTCTCAAACATATGATTTGAAGCAGAGTCGCATATCTCAAGGTGAAGTCTGGTAGGGAAACGTGGAAGAAAAAGAATGCCACACTGCCTGAAATACGTTCAGGAGTGATGACACAGTATCACACCGAAGGATATGTTTAATTAGCTACGATACCCCCCAACATTGTTGGCACTTATCGACAGTCGAACTGACGAACACTTACATCTGTTTGTAGGTCAAAAAAACGTAAACGATGAAGAAATAAACTAGAAAATATCTCACGTATCAATGAGATGAGATCAGGTCGATAAAAAATGAAAGATGCAAAAAAAATACACGTTTATCAAATCGTAAAACGTAAGAAAGTAAAATGTAATCGGTTCTCTTTTCCAATCGTGATAAACACGCTGAATGTACAACGAGTTGCACCATCCCGTGACCATAATCCCGATAACTGTATGTACAACCTGTTCTGAACTATTTCCGTGTTCAACGTCAGAGTGGAAGCAGAAATCATATGATTGACATAATCCGGTCTTGACTTTTTTCAAGTGCGATAATACAATTTCACATTTCTCAAATACAAACGTCTACGAACGGAAACGTGTTGTCAAAAAACTGTTCATCCACAAAAGGTATGTGCAAATATAAAACGGAAAACGATTTGACAAACAAAATTCGATACTGAAATTCTCAGTTTAGAAATGTAAATAAGCGGGAATGCAATGTTTGAACAAGCAGTCCAAAACAAGCAGATCCGTTCGTCGCAACAATATGTACAAAACAGGATATCTGAAAACCAAAACAGGGAATGCTCACCAGTAGTCGTGGAAATCAAAGAGAACACATGTGATATTTGGACGATTCAGTAGGAGCAAATGTCGAACATAGGCTTCGAACAGGGGATTTTCCGACCGCCTTCGACCACAATCAAGCAGATTAATAATGACAACCCGTTGAAACGAAGCCAGCAACTCGGTCCAGTGTTTTGCGAATGCAGCCTGATTTTCAGCATCGCCTGAGTGGGTGAGAAAGAGGGAGCCAAGCACACATATGTGCACACTGTGTCAACGAACGAAAACACATACCCATAGGTAAAGAACGAGAAACCTCACTTCAAGTTACTCGTTCTGAAACGGTCAGGTTTTTACACGCACACTGTGATACTGCATCCAACTGACAACAACCAAACTCGCTAGTCTTGACGGTAGATTGTCGATCAATACAGTGGTAAACGTTCTATACCATATCAATTACTGTTTGAGAAATCCTGTTTCGGAAGTTAATCCTTTGAATCATTGGATGACTTCAATGACGCAGCAACCTGGGTGGGTGGGGGAAATTAAAATGCGAAATTTCTGAGTTCTCGGCGTGACATCGTTGCCAAACTGGCGGATCATTCACAGCGTTTGGGAAGGCCGTTTCTGTTGCTGGTTCGAAACTAGTCGCAGGTCAGAGTTTTCGTAACTGGGTCTCTTCTAAATTCTATTGCCAAACTCTATTGTTAATATCAAAGAAAACGATTATAATAATCAAAATAAATATGCAAGTTATAACAGTATTTACTTAGACGTCGAAAAATTTACTTTAACGTCTATTGTTCAAGTGAGCAAACGCGGTGAGTTTCTATTGCATGGCGAACTAAAAAGGACGCTGAAATTACGTTTTATCGTAGTCTAGTGAAGTCCCGAACTAGATGAAAAACCTTAGTGGAGATGCACGAAAATAAATGTATGCAATAACGTAAGGAAATCACTACCAGAGCAAATGAGTAGCGACCAAAGTTAGTTCATTTCCGAAACCAATAATACGTTGGTAAAACAACTTTAACGGTCGTAAACGGTCAATTCTGAAGACGATTCCGACACCTAAATTGTGCATCGTGTAGTAATTTCTGGAAGGATGAGGAAAGGTGCCTCCTTCACTTTTAAAAAGATAAGTCTGATGAGTCAAGTAGAGTCGGATGGTAAAGATGGGTTAGCCCACCAAACTGTTGAAGACACCCTACACCATAACCTCTTTGGCACATCTTTTCACCTTGTTCAGTGATGATATGTACATGCAAAAATGATGCTTACCGGTGAGCAGTCGGGGATTTGAATAATTTTAAGTTGAACATCATTCACATGTGATCACAGCTTTCGCACTCAGATAGACTTCCCAGTCAGCCTCTTTCGAAAAGAAATGCTTTTAGATAAGTTGAAAAATTGTAATGCAATTTAACACTTCCCGTTAATTGTTAGCAATCTACTTACGTTTCAAATGATTATCGAAATACTCACAGTGGCACATGAATTCACGAGTCATATCATCATCACCACTCGGTAGGTGGTCGAAGTGACAGGGGCACTTGGGAGACTGAAATTACATTCCAACTTGATGATAAACAGGAAACTTCAGTATTTAGAGTGCCTCCAAAGCTCGAAACCAACGTGTTGATAAAGGTGTTCAAATTCAAAGGTCAGCACGCATGTGTCTGTACTTGAAATCGATGGACAGTTGACTTACTTTCACTTACAGCTCGGTTGTTTGTTTGCAAGGTGTAGGCGCCTTGATGTTGTATGTTTGAATATAGACGTAGCTATTTTTAGTAGTTAGGTCCACTTCCCCTCCCCTCCTCTGTTTTCTTATTTAAGTTTTTTCTTCTTGTTTTTCTTCGTGGTTGTGTGGCAGTTAAGCATCAGTGTGAACCACTGATGTATTGCTGTCTATGATGATGAGGATGAAATCTACCCCCCTCCGTCATATCTACACAGTGTTAGGCCATAAGCTCGTGTGGGGGATTTACGGTTAGCATTCAACGACAACTGGTTGAGACTCTGTTTGAATACGGAGTAATTAAGAGCGTGATCTGTAACCAGGAGTATGTCAGTTCGGATGCGGTTTGGACGTAGTTCCGACGGAGTGTCACTAGTTAAATGTAGATAATCATGAAGCATCCTGTCTGTAACTTCAATCCTTGCGCTAGAGACCAGCGCGAACAGATATTTTGAACTGGGTTGTATTCATATATACTAGGAGGGGAATCGGGTGGTGTTACGATATTTGCCTTTTTTGAGTAAAAAATGAGATTAACATACTTTTCAAGTAGGAAAACACACAATGCTCATTAATCAAAACTTTCTACCATAATCCGATTAAGTGAACTATTTCTACACAGCACCTTATTCTGACCTTTCGAGGTCACGTCATGTATTTGTCTCTTATCACAAATTGTGGTATGTTACCATATTCGTTAGGCATTTCAGATAATTGTTTTTGTCCCCAACAACCTCGTAAAAGAGATTACCGGTTTATACGCCCTGCCAAATTGATTGTATACAATCTTCTCTGATTGTTTGGACGAGCCGTTTATCTAATGGGTTTCATGTTTCTCATGAAAACTTCCAAAATGTTTATTACCAAGATGTGGTACGCTAACAACGTTTTCCATGAGGATCAAACAATCACATTTCCAATAGTGATTGTGACGCGCCAATTCATACGCCCCATGAGTCATTTGCATCAACCTTATAAGCCTTTGTTTACTGATACATCGAAACAAAAACACTGCTCACTCCACTATCTCAGATATTTTCTATTCTACTACGAAAATTCAATTGTAAACAGTATTAATTGACAGCAGTAAGCAATTATTCTAAATGAAGTTAATTCGTTGTATCATTAATTGCTGTTCTGAGGCTATTCAAAAATTAGGCGGATTCTAAAAACTTCACATCAACATGGCCAATGATTTACCTTGAGAAATAAAAACACTCTATAATAATATCGTGGTTCAAGTTATTTCAGCACTCACACCAACATTGTAAAGGTCTAGTGGAAAATAGAATAAAGCCAGAACACAGTAGATCAGAAATGTATCACGTTCAGCTGATGTTTAATAATGCCATTAATCTGATTTGTCAGGAGAAAATACCGACGACTAAATCATGTTCAAAATCATAAGCTATGTATCAGTTTTCCACACACGTAATTATAGCGGTAGAATTTGTAGATTAGAAGAAGTGAAAAACGACAAAGCCAAATATGGTTGCACGTCAGATAAACCAAAATAATATTGACGATCGTCAAAACAGAGGAAAGACACTTCGTCAGATGTTAACATTTCTATCCAGTTGTTTGCGTAATGACAACAAATTTTATACAAACTGGGTGTAACAACAACAACAACAAGGGAACGGATTGACCAAATAGTTTCGGCTTTCCGCAAGTTAATAGTGCAAGCGTTGACATGACAAAGAGACTGATTACGATAGCACCTTATGTGCACACAAAACTGGTCGATATTGTCCAATCAGTTTTGCCCTACTAATCGCCAGTAGTTTGGCGTTACGATCACGTACCAATATCATGAACGATTAGACCGGGTCAACTAGGTGACTGGTTGATAAGATGTGTTTCGCGATCGAGTATTTCAAGCTTGCTACAGTCAACATGTTTTTGAGCCCGGTCACAGAAATCGAATGCATTGCTTGCTGCTCCTTTCGCCATTAGACTGGACACAGCAGAGGATGAAGAATTCCGTTTTAACTGAGTGATTATGTCAGGAGGATTGAATACATCCAGTAATACGCACTGTATATGGATTGAAAATAAATGGCTATGTGATCTAATACATTGTCCATTCGGTTCTGCACCAAAAAGAACGATGCGTTATCGCATGCTGTGTATGCTGGCTTCAACGGTGTCGATTATGCGAACCATTCGTTTTCAGATCTGCTCTACTTTACTCGCACGAGTTTGATAGTTCATTACACTACCCACTGCCAAAATAGCAACAAGATGGTGACTTCCATTTCAAATATGTACCGGAACACCTGAAAATACGAAAGTATAAACAACCGATTGTTGTAGATGTGCGAAGACGACGAACTACGCCCAAATTGGGATAACTAGCACTCCTTACCGCAATCCATAACTGAGCGATCACAATTTGGAAATTTAATATCCATTGACGGTCCGACGGAATGATCCCACTTGAAGACGCTCCGATAGATGACTGCTTGCATGTCCAGTTTGTTTTTCATGTCCATTCACAAAAGCACAACACAAGATTACTGGATGAGTAGTCGAGGATTTGGATTAATTTCAAGTTGAACATCACCCACAATTGATCGCAGCTGTCGCATTCCCATAGACTTTCCAGTCGGCCCCTTTCGAAAAGAAGCACTAGACTCGAGTTTCGCTCTCATTAGAGCTCGTCAGTAGTGCATATCCTTGCCACTGCCGGGACTAGAACTCCGGCCATGCTTTCATGAGGCAACCGTGTTTACCACTGCGCCATTGACCTCACATTAGGCACGACCGAATTATCATATGTGAACGCTCAACCACTTTCGCTTGTGAGTAATGATCAGGTTGCCCGATCGTCTCGAGAGGAGACACAGTTACTGTCTGTTAACTCCAATCGATGACCCCTCGACTAGGACTTCTCTCCAAGTTGAAATCACAGCACGAGATGGATTTTTCGCTTGTCAGGAACACCCGAGCAGAGTTAGGATAACGATAGAATAAGCAACTGACTTGTTTCAGACTGAAATTCTAATTCACTTGTCCATCAGCCCTTTGAACAATGCACGCAGTAGACCATTGATAACGTTGTTTATTCCAAATTCTGAAAGCGTGCGCATGTTAGTTCATGCGGACTGTAATTATGCAATCCCGACTGAGAATTAATTAGTTGCATCTCAGTTATAATTCGCAAACTAACAACTTACAACAGGTTTGCTCTTGGTTCGAACTCCTTATCATAATATGTTCCGGGCTGCTTATCGAGTCTGTGCGCATCGACTACGATGAACACACTAAATCATAATACAGCCACTGTAAGTGGAATCATGGCTTAGCTATCAGAATCGGATGAAATCAAACAAAAACGAAACCGTAGTGTGATTGTGGGCGGATTTAGGTGGACACCACAGAACAATAGTAAAACGATTGGTAACTCACAATGGAAGATCCAACAAATAAAAAGTAGATGTTCATACAACAAGAAAAAGACAATCCCACGAGAAACTGATTCAGTTTTACACCATACAAAGAGATGGTTAACATTTTAAGTACTGGTAGCAGTTGCGTTCGAACTCGGATAAAAATGACCACCAATACACAAGAGAACACTATGGAAAGAGATCCACGAAACTGATTCAATAACGTTGACGGGTCGTCGGACTAAATGGTATTACTGATGGATCCATTAACAGTTAACAATCATCTTTGGCCAACAATCGTTCACAACCGTCCCTAAGTTCCAAAACGAGAAATCATGAAAACCGACTTCCTACCATTTTCTATTTATGAAGTACACCTTCAACGTGGATGAGTTGTCAGGACCAATTCCTCGTGGTTTCATACGAATGGTTTCCAAACGCACCCCACTCTTACTGACTAGGGTCATTGAATGACCGGAGGCTATGACACTAAAGTAGCACGCAAAGAGGTGCTCATCAGTGACAAATCGAAAAGTGACATAAGCATACGTTGAGGTGATCTTGTAGTGCACATGTCAATATTACTCAGATAGCATGAAGTGGACAAACTATGACTCAGACTGTCAATGTGCTTTGAAAGACTGTTCTCTAACCATTTGTTTTGTAGGATCAGACGATAAGAAACATGTACAAGAAACACTGTGTGTAACCCATTGTTTTATCTCGTTAAGTGAAAGCAAAGGAACAAATTGCTGGATTCGGTCCATTTCCGATAGCCAACACAAAACTAGTGGAAGATGTGTATAAGAGACAGATCCATGCATGAACCGCGTGCTCCAATGACCCGAAAGAATAGCGTCGACCAGGTGCTGAAATTTGCCTGTTCACGCGCGCGCGCGCGCGCGCGCCCACACACACATTTACACACGATCACAAGCTGATGGTTTAAAGCATACTGCTTATTGGGCTGGCCACACAAGATTGAGTTCCGATTCACAACAGTGGTGAAATGATCAGTGACCCGAAATAGAAGGCCGGTCCACAAAAATAGCGTTTAGTCTTGAAAATGAACATGAAAATTTACTCAAATTATTAGTCATACTGGACCTAACAAGAGCAGATGGATAGGGAAGATGGCGAGAGGGAAAATGAACGCTTAGCGTGTAGACAAACGAGTGATAATTCCTGTCAGCTGCCATGCACACACCTATTTGACATGCTCAAGGATATCCGATAAAGTTATGAGGACAAAAAGATGGCGAGAAAAGTTCGCCCTTCGTTTCTAATCATCCGGCTAATTAAAACACACTGATTAGGAAGACAGTTATTGCGGCACTTTAACGAAAAGTATACATGAAATAGAACTAGAATGACCAATATGTGGTGGTTCCATTAAAACAAATTTTCAGCCTCATGTGAAACTAGGCTAGAAAGGCCTTAATGCTTCGTACCGCTGACACTGTATGAACCAAGATAGGCTTTCTACAGGAAGTATTCTAAACAATACTTAGCCGGCAAATCTTATTCAGAAAATGATGAAATTCAATCGAGCTGAAACTGGAATCGCCATCTGTCAGCAAGAAGTGTTTTTTTTCCGCAACCCATTCACGGAAGACCCAATGGACGAGGTGAACTTAAGGAGGTTCAACTGGAGACAGTCGAGTCAACCTGGTTTGAAGACTATTTGCGTGCAAGCTTCCTTTACATTCTGACTATCAAGTTACAACCTTGAAAAACAAACCTCTATATACTATAGCCAGTTTTTGTGCATACTCAGTTGTTTGCTCTTATCACGCATCACGCAGCTATCTCACTACATGGAATGGTTGGACCTTATTCAACGGGGTTGAAACAACTTCAAATACTGCTATTGCTCAGCTGACCGACTTAAATCCTGTCTCTTATAAGGAAAGATACATTTCATAACCGTTATCGAGCGTTAGAAACAGATAGAAGACGGTGAACTTTTGAATTTGGACCGTAACGGAGGCCAGTGGTGTGCAATTATGTAACCCTGACATCCGCGCTCGGAAGAAGTTTGTGGGGACACCGAGCATCTTCGGCTTGTAATCAACCCACAGTTGAGAATCATTATTGTGGAGCTTCACTAAAACAATTTATTTACTCACCCTGGTGAACTGTTTCATACTTATTGTGTTGAAATCAGATAGATGATTAAACATAGAAAACAAAATTTTGTTTTCACAACTTCTCAAACATATGATTTGAAGCAGAGTCGCATATCTCAAGGTGAAGTCTGGTAGGGAAACGTGGAAGAAAAAGAATGCCACACTGCATGAAATACGTTCAGGAGTGATGACACAGTATCACACCGAAGGATATGTTTAATTAGCTACGATACCCCCAACATTGTTGGCACTTATCGACAGTCGAACTGACGAACACTTACATCTGTTTGTAGGTCAAAAAAACGTAAACGATGAAGAAATAAACTAGAAAATATCTCACGTATCAATGAGATGAGATCAGGTCGATAAAAAATGAAAGATGCAAAAAAAATACACGTTCATCAAATCGTAAAACGTAAGAAAGTAAAATGTAATCGGTTCTCTTTTCCAATCGTGATAAACACGCTGAATGTACAACGAGTTGCACCATCCCGTGACCATAATCCCGATAACTGTATGTACAACCTGTTCTGAACTATTTCCGTGTTCAACGTCAGAGTGGAAGCAGAAATCATATGATTGACATAATCCGGTCTTGACTTTTTTCAAGTGCGATAATACAATTTCACATTTCTCAAATACAAACGTCTACGAACGGAAACGTGTTGTCAAAAAACTGTTCATCCACAAAAGGTATGTGCAAATATAAAACGGAAAACGATTTGACAAACAAAATTCGATACTGAAATTCTCAGTTTAGAAATGTAAATAAGCGGGAATGCAATGTTTGAACAAGCAGTCTAAAACAAGCAGATCCGTTCGTCGCAACAATATGTACAAAACAGGATATCTGAAAACCAAAACAGGGAATGCTCACCAGTAGTCGTGGAAATCAAAGAGAACACATGTGATATTTGGACGATTCAGTAGGAGCAAATGTCGAACATAGGCTTCGAACAGGGGATTTTCCGACCGCCTTCGACCACAATCAAGCAGATTAATAATGACAACCCGTTGAAACGAAGCCAGCAACTCGGTCCAGTGTTTTGCGAATGCAGCCTGATTTTCAGCATCGCCTGAGTGGGTGAGAAAGAGGGAGCCAAGCACACATATGTGCACACTGTGTCAACGAACGAAAACACATACCCATAGGTAAAGAACGAGAAACCTCACTTCAAGTTACTCGTTCTGAAACGGTCAGGTTTTTACACGCACACTGTGATACTGCATCCAACTGACAACAACCAAACTCGCTAGTCTTGACGGTAGATTGTCGATCAATACAGTGGTAAACGTTCTATACCATATCAATTACTGTTTGAGAAATCCTGTTTCGGAAGTTAATCCTTTGAATCATTGGATGACTTCAATGACGCAGCAACCTGGGTGGGTGGGGGAAATTAAAATGCGAAATTTCTGAGTTCTCGGCGTGACATCGTTGCCAAACTGGCGGATCATTCACAGCGTTTGGGAAGGCCGTTTCTGTTGCTGGTTCGAAACTAGTCGCAGGTCAGAGTTTTCGTAACTGGGTCTCTTCTAAATTCTATTGCCAAACTCTATTGTTACATTCAAAGAAAACGATTATAATAATCAAAATAAATATGCAAGTTATAACAGTATTTACTTTGGTCATTTCACCACTGTTGTGAATCGGAACTCAATCTTGTGTGGCCAGCCCAATAAGCAGTATGTTTTAAACCATCAGCTTGTGATCGTGTGTAAATGTGTGTGCGTGTGGCGCGCGCGCGCGCGCGCGTGAACAGGAAAATTTCAGCACCTGGTCGACGCTATTCTTTCGGGTCATTGGAGCACGCGGTTCATGCATGGATCTGTCTCTTATACACATCTTCCACTAGTTTTGTGTTGGCTATCGGAAATGGACCGAATCCAGCAATTTGTTCCTTTGCTTTCACTTAACGAGATAAAACAATGGGTTACACACAGTGTTTCTTGTACATGTTTCTTATCGTCTGATCCTACAAAACAAATGGTTAGAGAACAGTCTTTCAAAGCACATTGACAGTCTGAGTCATAGTTTGTCCACTTCATGCTATCTGAGTAATATTGACATGTGCACTACAAGATCACCTCAACGTATGCTTATGTCACTTTTGGATTTGTCACTGATGGCACCTCTTTGCGTGCCACTTTAATGTCATAGCCTCCGGTCATTCAATGGCCCTAGTCAGAACCAGTGGTGGTGCGTTTGGAAACCATTCGTATGAAACCACGAGGAATTGGTCCTGACAACTCATCCACGTTGAAGGTGTACTTCATAAATAGAAAATGGTAGGAAGTCGGTTTTCATGATTTCTCGTTTTGGAACTTAGGGACGGTTGTGAACGATTGTTGGCCAAAGATGATTGTTAACTGTTAATGGATCCATCAGTAATACCATTTAGTCCGACGACCCGTCAACGTTATTGAATCAGTTTCGTGGATCTCTTTCCATAGTGTTCTCTTGTGTATTGGTGGTCATTTTTATCCGAGTTCGAACGCACTGCAACCAGTACTTAAAATGTTAACCATTTTTCTATGGCGTGTACAAACTGAATCAGTTCTCGTGGAATTGTCTTTACTGTTGTAGAACATCTACTTTTATTTGTTGATCTTCCATTGTGATTACCAATGCAGTTTTACTATTGCTTCTGTGGTGTCCAACCTAAATCCGCCACAAATCACACTACGGTTTCGTTTTTGTTTGATTTCATCGCATCTGATGCTAAGCACTTACAGTGGCTGTATTATGATTTAGTGTGTTCATCGTAGTCGATGCGCACAGACTCGATAAGCAGCCCGGAACATATTATGATAAGGAGTTCGAACCAAGAGCAAACCTGTTGTAAGTTGTTAGTTTGCGAATTATAACTGAGATGCAACTAATTAATTCTCAGTCGGGATTGCATAATTACAGTCCGCATGAACTAACATGCGCACGCTTTCAGAATTTGGAATAAACAACGTTATCAATGGTCTACTGCGTGCATTGTTCAAAGGGCTGATGGACAAGTGAATTAGAATTTCAGTCTGAAACAAGTCAGTTGCTTATTCTATCGTTATCCTAACTCTGCTCGGGTGTTCCTGACAAGCGAAAAATCCATCTCGTGCTGTGATTTCAACTTGGAGAGAAGTCCTAGTCGGGAGGTCATCGATTGGAGTTAACAGACAGTAACTGTGTCTCCTCTCGAGACGATCGGGCAACCTGATCATTACTCACAAGCGAAAGTGGTTGAGCGTTCACATATGATAATTCGGTCGTGCCTAATGTGAGGTCAATGGTGGCAAAGGGTAAACACGGTTGCCTCATGAAAACATGGCCGGAGTTCTGGTCCTGGCAGTGGCAAGGATATGCACCACTGACGAGGTCTAATGAGAGCGCAACTCGAGTCTAGTGTTTCTTTTCGAAAGGGGCCGACTGGAATGTACTTGGACAACGTGACAGCTGTGATGATTGTGGATGATGTACAACTTGACATTACCAAATCCTGACTACTGCACTTGATGCTGTTGTGCTTTGTGAAATGGACATGAAAAAAAACATAGGAACATGCAGCATCCATCCTATCGGAGCGTCTTCAAGTGGGATCATTCCGTCGGACCGTCAATGGATATTAAATTTCCAAATTGTGATCGCTCATTATGGATTGCGGTAAGGAGTGCTAGTTATCCCAATTTGGGCGTAGTTCGTCGTCTTCGCACATCTACAACAATCGGTTGTTTATACTTTCGTATTTTCAGGTGTTCCGGTACATATTTGAAATGGAAGTCACCATCTATTAGATGCAATCCTCCTGCAGTGGTAGTGTAATGAACTATCAAACTCGTGCGAGTAAAGTAGAGCAGATCTGAAAACGAATGTTTCGCATAATCGACACCGTTGAAGCCAGCATACACAGCAGTAAATGCAATATAACGCTCAGAGTTTTTATTGGTCGAACACAACCGAATGGACAACAATGATATTAGAAACACCAAATAACAATAGCCACCATTTACATTTTCATCCATTACAACAAGATGCGTATTAACGGCTGTCATTCAATCCTACTGACATAATCATTCAGTTAAAACGGAATTCTTCATCCTCTGCTGTGTCCAGTCTAATGGCGAAAGGAGCAGCAAGCAATGCATTCGATTTCTGTGACCGGAGCTCAAAAACATGTTGACTGTAAGCAAGCTTGAAATACTCGATCGCGAAACACATCTTATCAACCAAGACTAACACCTAGTGAACGGTCATCGTTCATCGAATATTGGTACGTGATCGTAACGCCAAACTACTGGCGATTAGTAGGGCAAAACTGATTAGACAATATCGACCAGTTTTGTGTGCACATAAGGTGCTATCGTAATCAGTCTCTTTGTCATGTCAACGCTTGCACTATATACATGACACACGGAAAGCCGAAACTATTTGGTCAATCCGTTCCCTTGTTGTTGTTGTTGTTACACCCAGTTTGTATAAAATTTGTTGTCATTACGCAAACAACTGGATAGAAATGTTAACATCTGACGAAGTGTCTTTCCTCTGTTTTGACGATCGTCAATATTATTTTGGTTTATCTGACGTGCAACCATATTTGGCTTTGTCGTTTTTCACTTCTTCTAATCTACAAATTCTACCGCTATAATTACGTGTGTGGAAAACTGATACATAGCTTATGATTTTGAACATGATTTAGTCGTCGGTATTTTCTCCTGACAAATCAGATTAATGGCATTATTAAACATCAGCTGAACGTGATACATTTCTGATCTACCTGTGTTCTGGCTTTATTCTATTTTCCACTAGACCTTTACAATGTTGGTGTGAGTGCTGAAATAACTTGAACCACGATATTATTATAGAGTGTTTTTATTTCTCAAGGTAAATCATTGGCCATGTTGATGTGAAGTTTTTAGAATCCGCCTAATTTTTGAATAGCCTCAGAACAGCAATTAATGATACAACGAATTAACTTCATTTAGAATAATTGCTTACTGCTGTCAATTAATACTGTTTACAATTGAATTTTCGTAGTAGAATAGAAAATATCTGAGATAGTGGAGTGAGCAGTGTTTTTGTTTCGATGTATCAGTAAACAAAGGCTTATAAGGTTGATGCAAATGACTCATGGGGCGTATGAATTGGCGCGTCACAATCACTATTGGAAATATGATTGTTTGATCCTCATGGAAAACGTTGTTAGCGTACCACATCTTGGTAATAAACATTTTGGAAGTTTTCATGAGAAACATGAAACCCATTAGATAAACGCTCGTCCAAACAATCAAGCAGAATTGATACAATCAATTTGGCAGGGCGTATAAACCGGTAATCTCTTTTACGAGGTTGTTGGGGACAAAAACAATTATCTGAAATGCCTAACGAATATGGTAACATACCACAATTTGTGATAAGAGACAAATACATGACGTGACCTCGAAAGGTCAGAATAAGAGTGGCTGTGTAGAAATAGTTCACTTAATCGGATTATGGTAGAAAGTTTTGATTAATGAGCATTGTGTGTTTTCCTACTTGAAAAGTATGTTAATCTCATTTTTACTCAAAAAAGGCAAATATCGTAACACCACCCGATTCCCCTCCTAGTATATATGAATACAACCCAGTTCAAAATATCTGTTCGCGCTGGTCTCTAGCGCAAGGATTGAAGTTACAGACAGGATGCTTCATGATTATCTACATTTAACTAGTGACACTCCGTCGGAACTACGTCCAAACCGCATCCGAACTGACATACTCCTGGTTACAGATCACGCTCTTAATTACTCCGTATTCAAACAGAGTCTCAACCAGTTGTCGTTGAATGCTAACCGTAAATCCTCACACGAGCTTATGGCCTAACACTGTGTAGATATGACGGGAGGGGGGTAGATTTCATCATCATCATCGTAGACAGCAATACATCAATGGTTCACACTGATGCCTAACTGGCACACAACTACGAAGAAAAACCAAGAAGAAAAAAGCTTAAATAAGAAGACAGAGGAGGGGAGGTGAAGTGGACCTAACTACTAAAAATAGCTACGTCTATATTCAAACATACATCAAGGCGCCTACACCTTGCAAACAAACAACCGAGCTGTAAGTGAAAGATTTAGTCAACTGTCCATCGATTTCAAGTACAGACACATGCGTGCTGACCTTGAATTTGGACACCTTTATCAACACGTTGGTTTCGAGCTTTGGAGGACACTCTAACTACTGAAGTTTCCTGTTTATCATCAAGTTGGAATGTAATTTCAGTCTCCCAAGTGCCCCTGTCACTTCGACCACCTACCGAGTGGTGATGATGATATGACTCGTGAATTCATGTGCCACTGTGAGTATTCCGATAATCATTTGAAACGTAAGTAGATTGCTAACAATTAACGGGAAGTGTTAAATTGCATTACAATTTTTCAACTTATCTAAAAGCATTTCTTTTCGAAAGAGGCTGACTGGAAAGTCTATCTGAAGTGCGAAAGCTGTGATCAACATGTGAATGATGTTCAACTTGAAATTAATTCAAATCCCCGACTGCTCACCGGTAAGCATCATTTTTGCATGTACATATCATCACTGAACAAGGTGAAAAGATGTGCCAAAGAGGTTATGGTGTAGGGTGTCTTCAACAGTTTGGTGGGCTAACCCATCTTTACCATCCGACTCTACTTGACTCATCAGACTTATCTTTTTAAAAGTGAAGGAGGCACCTTTCCTCATCCTTCCAGAAATTACTACACGATGCACAATTTAGGTGTCGGAATCGTCTTCAGAATTGACCGTTTACGACCGTTAAAGTTGTTTTACCAACGTATTATTGGTTTCGGAAATGAACTAACTTTGGTCGCTACTCATTTGCTCTGGTAATGATTTCCTTACGTTATTGCATACATTTATTTTCGTGCATCTCCACTAAGGTTTTTCATCTAGTTCGGGACTTCACTAGACTACGATGAAACGTAATTTCAGCGTCCTTTTTAGTTCGCCATGCAATAGAAACTCACCGCGTTTGCTCACTTGAACAATAGACGTTAAAGTAAATTTTCGACGTCT
>LOND01028711.1:7691-20975 GCA_014220965.1 Paragonimus kellicotti | reverse complement strand
GTCTACTGTGCAAATACCGTATCGTGAACAAACATCAAAAAAGTTGCTCCATCCTTTCTGAGTACGATATCCGGACCGTATTTCGGTTAGATAATACCTTAGAACGACTGGTGATGCATCCTAAAGATCCAGTTTCTATGGGCGATCAGACAGACTGTGTTTACGAAATCAAATGCGGTGATTGCAATGCCAGCTACATCGGAGAGACAAGCAGACAACTGAAAGTACGTGTTGCCGAACACAAGAGGCACACGAGGTTTCCTCCTAAAGACGCATATCAACTTCAGAAGCTAGAGAAGGATTCGGCCATCGCACTACATGCACTGTCAGAGAATCACAACGTAAGTTTTGATCAAGCTCGAGTGATTCACAAGGGTCTGCCTTCCCATGCGGAGCGCTGCTGCGCTGAAGCTCTCACCATTTACACACAACACAAGGATAGCAAACCCCTGTCTGCAGTGTGGCGTGGATGGATAAACAACACCAGACACAGACGAATCTTATCTACATCAATCTCACCCCCACCTACTCGGCAAACGATTCGACCAACCAATTCAGATGCAACGCAGATTGACCTAACCACGGCAAATCTCACGTGACCTCTGTTCCTTTGTTAATGTGATTTCGATTACAACACTCCTGAGGAAGGCCACCCGAGGTGGTTGAAACGTAGAGTATTACAACTTGCTCATAACGTTGTGTTATTCTCAATCCATTTATCGATAACGTAACGTCTTAGAGAAAGTTGGGTCAAGTAATTTGTTCGAAGGAGAATACGCATATCTCTTGCATGCAGCGAAAGGGAGCTGCTCATTGGTGGTACTCAGCAAAACGAGCCTTGTTGGTTATAATTCAGGGGGATAATAGTCCACGTATTAAAGGTAAGCAAGATGTCAGTATGGTGTATGTTTTAATCGTCTGAACAACCATCGTCATAACCATATATACAGCACATTTTTTGCTGAGCATCATGCAGTTGACGGGAAAACACAAAGTAAAACACTGGATAAGTGCAAGAACCAATGTGTTCCATAAAGAAACTTCTAAGCGGCAAATGTGACATTACAAGGGAGTATTCATTTCGTTGTTAAAACGTATGCCACCTATGTTAATATTCTGAATAAAAATCGTTGTGCCAACCGCGTTCTTGACTCAGAACACTAGGTTGATTTTTCTCTCCGCTAAGTTCCTATATACCTGCCAGTCGTTTTATTCAATAACTTTCCTGTGCCCGGAGTGGAACGATTCAAAACAGAAACCAGAATCGTATCCAGAAGTTAGTGTAAATCGTTTAGGGATTCCATTTTTTCCTTTCAAAACAGTCTCCTTCTTCGAGAGAACGACGTCAACCAATCAGAATGAGCGGAAGTGTCACGAACAGTCGAGGGATAATCTTTGCTATTTTTTACCCGCTCGACCTTTATTCCGCTATGCTCATTGGTGGCTTAGTGACCTTAACTATATTTTTGGTAACCGTCCTTCGATTTCTGATTCGAGAATGTTTGCAGGTCGTCATGCCCCGTAAAACTACCTTGCAATTTTCTCCTTGTCGCACATGTTGAATCGGAAGAAAGTTCCCTTTTGCACCCCGTTATATACGCGTCAAGGCCGCCTGTGTATCCCACGTCCGTGTTAGGACTCAAGCTGCGTTCTGATTGGTCGCGCCTTCAACGACCAACGACTCATTCATCCACGCACTTAAGAATGACAGAATATGTCAGAATATGTTATGTACTTCTACTGAGTCACGAGTTCTCTCTACTGCTGTTATTGTCTGTCTAACTTGGTGCTGATTGCACCCGAACAGGAGCAATTAACGGGGACAATCGCGTTATTCTCGTGACGAAGACGTTTCCGTGTTAATTACTACAACAAGGAGAATCCGATTTCTATTAAGCCTAATACCATAGCTTGGACGAACCAGCGTATTATTTCGAGGGCTTACAACAAAATCTTTATTAGTAAATCCGCTCTCAGCGAAGACGATGCCCCGGTTATTGCATCGCGAGGCATCGTTTGATTGTAGGTTACAACGCCAGGTAGATGGTTACAATTTTAAAGTCCACAAGTTTGTAGGTGGCTTTCACTTGTCTTCGCTAACCAACTTAATACGCTGAAGGACAGCCGTCTGTTGGTTTTTTGTGCCACGTGTTCAGTTGTGACTATGGCCCATGATCATAGTCACCCTGAACTTTCGGTCATTTTATTAAGGATGTTGTATTGTTGTTTGAATGTCAATCACAAATGTGAAACAATTTTGGTTTCAGCGAACCGTGGTAATCCCACGGTGTGTACGACTTGTTTCTGAACACACAAATCGAATTATGTCAACCGGATTTGTATGTCCAAAAACATTTCGTTCTCACCATGTGATTACCATGACCAAGCACACGCAACCCACGTGACAATTTGATGCCGTCACCCACCAACTCACTCCAATGAACATTGACTTCCTAAAACCTCCCTCCCTTGTGAGCATAACCACAGCAAAGTCGTGTTTGCGTTTTACCCAGTCACATTATCCTCGTATTATTTTTGATCAATAACTTCCTTTACTGTTGCTTGATTTGATAAATAATTGCACCAGCCTAAGAGGGAAATTTATCAAAAGCAGTTCTGTTCCTGAAGCCGAACTTGTTTTGCATGATTTCTACGGGGATTTTCGATTATTTGAATCACAACTGTACAACTAACACCAATTCGCGAAATAAGTTTTTATCGTAAACGTTATTAACTACTTAGTGTAGCTAGAAATGGTCATGTATAAAAATACCATAACAACATACTCCGAATTCATTTCTATAGGAATATGTGCTGTGTCAAATGCAATCACAGTTTATGGTTGACCAAGAAGATCTTACGGAATCGACAAAAAAACAATACAAACACCGGCTTTCCGAGCTGACCGAACAGCACAGTGTTCACATCAAATCGTTGGAAGGAAAAGTGAAGGTGCGTTATTCTATCAAATACAACATCGGACAATTGATCAGTAATGTATTCAATGCTAACTAATTAACCGGATTTAGTAATATAGGAGTTACGTAAGAACGTTTTGTTATCTCTCTATTTATTTCCGGCTGAGTATGGGTCAGTGGTCAGTGTCACTATGTCTGCACATTGCCTGAGGTTATTCTCTTGAGATTACACTCGTTAGGAGTTATATGAGTGCAACCTCAGGTGCTGCAGTGCCGGGTATTTGAGATGATGTGGGTTCGTTGGTGTCCGTTGACATCATAGTTTGTGATAAGCTCTTTCCAACATGAATACCACAAATTAATATATATATATATATATATTAGGTTAAAAGCGCTGTGGACGATGAGATCTTGAGCAACATATACGCAACAGCATGACTCAGTGGACTGCGAAAAGTTTTGTCTCAAATGCCATGGCGAGTCGTGTGTTGCCAATTCATCTAGCCATCCACACTGGATAAGAGACCAAAAACAGCGGATGAGTCACCTGTGGGTTTAAAAGCTGGATTATAGTTTTCTCATTTGTAATAACACATAATTTCGGGTTACTCGGCATAACAAATTCTATTCATTCACAATACGTGGAGTCGGTTGCTGTTCCTAGTATACTTCGACTTTCTTTGGTTAAGTTATTAAACAGATGTTTGATCTTGTAAGTAACATGTCATTTGACTTATTTTTCTTATTCCGTGCAAACATTCTTAAAGCTGCTTCCGTGTACAAAATCCTACTGTGACTACTGCCCTCTCTTTTGTCTTCTCTTGCTTTATGTCCCTAATATAGTCTATTAATGTTATCAGTTTATTCTCGTGAATTATTTATTGATAGCGGTTACGTTTTGTAACTAAACGTGACCATAGTAATCTCGATATTTTCATATTTACGGATCGCTCTTCCACACTGCCCTACCATTTAGTCAACTAATATTGGTCCGACGTATTTTAAGGCCTACTGATCGTACATCTCGTGGCTACGTTCCTCTGGGTTTATAGTGATTACTACTATGTATTGAAACGCAGGCCGCTGTTAGTAACATACAATTGAGTAACAGTCATGTTGCCAGTCATTGTGATAGACTGCCGTCAACGCGGATAATGTCAACCCTGTGGACAGCTATAGACTCGTAGGTCTGTACTTTGGAATAATGCAGCTACTGTGACGATGGTGGCATTGTGTTGTTCTGGAAATATATTATGACAATCGGTTTATACATTCACGGATGATATGATTTCGTTTACGAATTACATAATTACAAAATCTTTAAACGTCCAGCCAATTGTCTTTTTTTAAAATTTTTCATCCTAGGAGTTTGAGCATACTGTTAAAGAACTCAAGTCCAAGTTAGACTGCGGTAAACAGATCACGAGCGGACGAACGGTGAATCGTTTCAGCCAAACTGAATATGCTGAGGATATGAAATCCACAAATTACATTAACGTCGTAGAAATAGATGCGCTTTTGGATGCGTTATGGAAGGAAAGATATGATGCTCAAATGTCGTCACCGCTTAGTGCTGTAATGATGAACAATACCGAGAAAGAGGCACCTAAACCATCGCCAGTTCACAGTGGTAATGGAGAAAACAAAAACACTCAAACGAAACAGGTAAGTCAACAAGGAATTATGGATTGTGTACATTATTGAAGGTTTATTGCAATTGTTCAAGTACTTGTGATCAAAGAATTTCAGTGTTCAACTAGCAAAATCAATATACAGCTTTTCACGTGATTGGGCACGCTGCAGAACATACACTGAATCTGTCGAACGAGTGGTTCGAAAGGCAGTTTGGGTTATATTTCTGGTGAAAAAGCACTGTCTGAGATTGCCCGAGAAACTGGCATCGAATGGACACTATCTGACATCCCGTACCTTTTAGTTACCAAAGTCCAAATGTCTTGTGAAGGTCACCTAAACTGTGCGATTCTCTGAAAAATCTCAATCAATAGCTGCTTGCGAGTTTCAGTAGAGATACCGGCTATGTTCTGTGTGCATGAACTCAAAGGATTTGTAAGTGAAAAAGGGGAGCAAAATTCTGCAGTGGAATAGACGTGTTACGACTCATCACAACCCTAAGCTTGAGCTTCACCTTCCCCGTAGTGAGTACTCTGAATTGAGTTGGCCTGACAGGTGATCAGTGGCCAAACAGAACAGCCCACATCAAAATAGTCCACGCCAAATGTTAACTTTGGGATCATAGATTGTCTTATTTAATGGTGTTGTGCTTCACCCACGGCCTTGGTTTCCTCGGGATTCATGAATTATGTCCTGAAGATACACATGTCATCTTGCCGTCATATAATTTGCCTTCGTTTTACGGTCAACCGCAGACGGACAGTGTAGTGAAACGGTGATATTTACGAGCTACATTTTCATACCAACTGCTTCCATACTCATTGCATCCTCCGGATTGAACGATAAAAGTATGTAGTGTATAAAAAACAGTGATAAATCTAGAGGTGTTTGTTTTGATCTTGAACGAATTCCACACAGAAACCACCCAAAAATCAACAGTTAGGAAAGCCACAAGTCGTATTTGTTAAAATAAATTGAAGGGTAAACACTAACGATTATGTTCTATGTTTGGATCCGAAGAAATAAGTTATACCCAGATAGAAGAGACACACAAATAACCTACCGGAATGTAGGGGCTGAAAAAATCGATTTGATTTCCAGGAGAGACACTCAAGTTTATTCCAAACGAGCGACATTTAAATAAATCGGGATTCAGAATAATCCGAAATAAAAAAGCGGTATAAAAATATGATTTATTCTTTCACAAGATACGTTTGAAATACAAGTATGATGCTTATAACATTCACTGATCTAACGACAGTAAATGTTTTCTCGGTAATATATACGATTTGAAATATGTAAAGTAATATGTACGTAGGTGAAGTGGCGCGCAGTTTGGATGCAGGCCTGCCTTCCCAAGCGAAGATATAGACATATGTTCAGAGTATGCAAGCAGACATTGAATGCCACCTCGAACTTAGAAACTATGCAATTTTTGTGGGCGGGTGGTGTGCTCAACAATATATTTCATTTGCAACACAGCTTCAACCACTGATGTTCGCGGCATGGTAATTTCGTACTTGAGTTCCGGTCCTAGATAGCCAACTGCACCGTTGCCCACTTCTGGGACACCGAAACACGCAACGCGTGTACAGGAAATGACATTTGTTATTGGAAGAAATGCGACGGAATATGTTCCCCTTTTCGCTGCCGAAAAGAGGATGGGACGGAAATTTTGTGCGCTCAAATTTCCTTTCAAATTTCTGCGAGGAAGCGTAGATGTGGCTGAATATTTTAAAGTTAGACAACTTCTCTTGTGCTACATTGAACTTTCTAGGCTTTTGGTTCTCTGACTTTATAAGACCCTGCTTATTATCACAAGGAATCCACGGTTATGGCTTCTCAACTGAAACAGGTTCTTGTTCAGTTCATCTTAAGTTTATTCATAGTTGTTCAAAATATCTGTTATGGTCCTGGATAAGAATTAGTGAGCATTTTAGGCACGCTACTTGGACATTTTGATAAATGTTGATGAGCTCCTGAGCAACCAATTCCAAGTTCTCATTTCACATCAGTAACTACTTGGGAGTTACTTGTAAGTAGCAGGGACTTGGTTAGTTTCAATTTGAACACCACATAGTTTGATTGCAGCCTTCCCATTCAAACAGACCTTCTATCCAGTCTCTTTGTGAAAGAAGCAATAGATTCGAAGTTTACTCTTGTTGGGGCTCCGCATTAGAACGAGGCGGCTGTGTTGGTCACTGCGTCAATGACCTCACACTAGGCCCGGCCAAACTGTCATATCTGAACGTCCAATCACCCGTTTGTAAGTAATGATCAGGTTGCACGTTCACCTCGGTAAGAGACAGTTACTGTCTGTTATCGCTACTCCATAACCCCGCGATTATGTCCACCTAGACAAGTGAAAATTTTCAATCACCTTGAATCTACTATTGCTGCCCGTCACAACTATGTGCACATCTGACGAGCTCAAAAAAGAGCGAAACTGCAGATTAGTGCTTCCTTTCGAAAAACGCTAGCTGGGATATCTGTCTGAATGAAAAGACTGCTAAGAAATCTGAATGGTGTTCAGTTTGAAACTTTGAGTTTGTTATTTAATATTATACATTTTAGGTTTGAACAAATAAAGGAGGCTTGCTGGTTAAATTTTGTGGATAGTTTTGCCTACCGGTTTGAGATCAACATCCACGGAACAAGACGTTTTGATGTTTCCCTACACAGTTGGGTGTTTCGCTCAGATTCCTTAACGTATTGATAGTGTAGTGGTCGACAGATGGAAGTCCGTCGACAAAATTTTTTAAGATTTCTGTGAATGAATGACCCGAATGGGTCGTGGAATGTAATTACCTTACCTGCTACATTAATTGTAAAAATACAATATACGATTATGTTTCCGTCCATATGGCTACATTACCCTCAAGCTACCATTATGTTAACTGAGAATCTCTACAAACCATTAATGGTTTTCATTGACCGTACACTTATTGTTCTTGTCTTCGTCGTTCACAAGTGTCAGATTCATCAGGATCTGTCTGCCTCCGTTTCCAATGCAATGCCGGAACATCGCCAAGTTGGTATTCTTTCGATCGTTGAGACAAACTGCTCAACACTGCGAAAGTCATCAAACTTCTGCCTCCACATTCGCCATGCCTCTGGCAATCGGCTGCTGTTCGTCACGTCCAACTGCTCAGGAGGAACAGTTGAAACCGCACTTGATAAACTGCAATGAAATCTGCACGCCGGTTTCTTTTTGTTCTCTGACACCATGTTGCCTGCTGAGCTACCAAACTGAGAAAAATCAAAACAGAAGTCTGGGTGAAATTGGGCATTTCAGTTTCCTAGAAAAACATCACCATTTTACAGAAAACTAACAGTATTTGCGAATAATGTTAAGCGAAAACTGTCCTCGTGTTTTGATTGGTCAGTTTGTTGCTGTGTTGTTCCACGACCTTGCATCTAGCAACTCGGTTGTTTGAAACAGATACGCATTCAACAGCAGCTGATCGCCGTCTATGATTGGTTGGCGCCAGTTTGACCGTAATTCCATCTGTACCAGCTTGTGCGTGAACGCGGATTGGCCGAACTTCTTCCAACAAAGAAACTGATCCAGTCCAATTTCATTGCACTCCGCAAACCATTAGCAGTTTTCAGCGATCGAGTATCGTTTACTGGGCGAGCACTCATTGAGCTAAAATGTGCATTTACCGTTCATGATCCTTCATTATGGAATATCATACTGCCTTAGATCTGAACTGCAAAGACGATTTTGCACTTCGTTGTTTGTTTGCTGTAGACCTTGGACTGGTTCACACTGAACGTACGAAAAAAGACGGTACCTGTAGACAACTCAATGTTATCGATGATTTGTTGCAGACTCAACTACGAGTTTTACTGTACATGGTTCAATAACCTATCCATGACCACTCCCGTTACCATCCTTGACTTCCTTGTTCACGTTCTATTCTGGACGCCTTTTGTCCATACTGACGTTCAATACCTCTGCTATGACACCGAGTTTGTCAAATGTGCGAACTTCTGGGCTGCTGGCGTAGCTTCTTAGCTCAGCTAGTTGAGCGATTGTCGCGTTTGACCATTCTATTTCTGTCGTTGGTTCTAATCCAACCGAAGCACTAAGTTTTCGCAATTGGGTCTCATCTAAATACGGAGCTGTTGTGTGACTGTAACTGTTTTGCACGAAAAAAATCGACAGAAACGTCTTCGGATGTTTTTGTAATACAGCTAGTCAGAGGGAAATGAAAGTTCTTTGGATTGTAGAAATATCCCTCTCTTTTTGGCCATAACTCAAGCCATCCCATCGTCTCCACATTTATCGACCAGATTATAATGTAAGCAATCAGCTGATTGTTTTGGGACATTTCCACATTTCGTTTCAACATTCATGCGGGTTTGTAACATTAACTCTCAGTTCAGTGGACAACACAAGCAGCCCTGTAGACGTACTCCTTCGTTTAACCATCTGATGTGCGTGTTAGTGCTAGCGCCGTGAACTTTGCCACAGAATGTTCACATTCATCCAGTCCATAAGTCAACTTCAGACGTCGGTCGTTGGCAGACTTGAAACTCTAGGTAATATCAGCTTGAGGCTGACATTTCTTGTCTCAGAGTGCGCTCTCGTCTGGATAAATATTTACCTGAGTGAACCTCTCATGCCCTGTGTTCAATTGACCATGTTGGGTCAGTTTCACTCTCTTCACGTTTCTCTCTCCTTAATGTTCGTGTGTGTCCGTTCGGCAGAATATCTCGTCATGTGGAAGATTTTGTATGTCGCATTTGTATTGACTGATTTGTCTGTAAACGTGTGCAGTGTGCTGAGCACAGCGGTACCAGATTCCGAGCATGGCTTGACAGAAATATTCAGACTACTAAGCGAGTAGCATAACTTTTGTGTGGAATTTATCAGTGGGCATTCTTTAGACTGGTGATATGCACCAGAAACCCCTGGAATTTGGGTACAATGTGCACGCGGTAAATTTGTGACTGCACTATCGCATGACAAATTTGTGAGCAAATTCGGGGCTCCAGGCTTTAAAATGGTTCACAGATTCACAGCAAAGTTACTCTGAGGGAAATTACCTATCGCCTCATCATCCGACATCTTAAACCGTTATGCTGTGCAACAAGAGAAAACAGTGACGTTTCTCTAGCAATATCCAGTATCGATTGTCCTTTTGTGTAGCAGAGAAATTTAGTGACTGTGAATGCACGTATATTAACACGTTAACCCGTGTAACGCCCGAACAGATTGCGTAATGGACGTTTTCGTTAATCTATTGTAAATGTGAAAACTGCTCGTCTCATGTATTTTGATACATGAGAGGGGAAGTATTTTAAACGACTTATCTTTCGCACAGATTTCGTCCCGTCCCGTGTAGTACACATCCTACTTGTATGTTCATCTATAGAAGAGGTCACAGTTCATCATAAGCCGTTGTTGGTGTCACCGCTATCTTTCAGTGACATATTGTGTGACCAACTGGCACTTTCCTATGCATGGACAAACGGGGATTACCCAACCAAATCGATTAGCGCGCAAAATTTAGGGTTCGTTGAATGTACTTGCATTAAGTTATTCACAATTCCTTAATACTTGCTTTTGAGAAGCTTATTTTCTTATTATTCTAAAGACTGATGAAGTTAACTAGTGGTTGACTTCGAATAGCATCTTCATACAAATTGGGTGTGTGGTAAGCAGTTTTGTCCTGTCTGTCTGATTTTCATTTGTTTTGGCTAGCGCAGACAGAATACGTTAACCGAGTTATAATCTAAATCTAATCAATTCCTGGATTTAGTCTGTGAAATGTTTAAACATGATTATCGCATCTATTTCCCCTTCTACGGTCAGACGCAAGATTCACAATATCAAGAGCTAACTAATGAATTGTGCGGAAAGCAAAAGCAAACTGAACAGGCTCTCAAAGCGGAACAGTTGGCAATCAGTTCTGAACGGAAAATGCTTTGGTCATTGATAATTGAAATGGTTTCTACTGTCATCGAAACCAACAATGTCGAGTGCCTACGGTTGGCTGAGGTTTTAGGAATACCTTGGATACCCATTTCTCCACCGGCCTCGTTGGAGTGTTTACACAATATGGATGTAAACTCTCTTATCACTGAACATTCCCTGGCTGAAATTCGACAATTCTCCAAAGACTTGGTTCCTCAATGGTAAGACTCTCACTGGGGTTTTAGACATAAGGAAGAAGGGACAATTTTGGATCAAACTCGCCTATTTGCAAGGTCAACATTCTCTTATGTAAGGTCATTGACTGGATATGGAATTATGTCCACTTGTCACTTGAGAGATACACTCGAATGAATTTGTGAGCAAAGTACCTCATTTCTGACGATGCGCAGTACACTGTTCCTAATCTAGCAATGGATCACTCCAGCTAGAAAGAGAAGCTGGCTGATCTCAGGCACTTATAGTTTAAACATGTTCAGTGAGATCTCCCCCGATGAAGGAACTCATTGTCCTGAATGCATCCAATGCTGATACACATGAGATGTTGAGAGATTATTCTTTGTTGAGGACACCATTCAAACGTCATTCAAATTGTCGCCAACAAACCACTCACATTGTTTCAACATTAGGTCGCTTACAATAGGTGAGGGATGTGCGAATCAATGAGCGCATGAGCATCTCAACATTGGGCGTGATGCGGTCTCAATAGATAGGTGATTTGCTATTCACTCGACAGTAAGAAGTGCATCAATCCTTCTTGATTATATTATAACTCATTCGATCTAAATGAGATTAACAAAAGCATAGTTGCTGACGAAATGATTTGGACAGAAGAACCGGATACTCCAAAGCGATAGTGCTTCGGTCAGATTGACAAGCTTTGTGAAGGTGGTCAAATTTTGCAATCGGACTGATTGCTTATCTTAACTCACTGGAGCAACTGATCCGATTTTAGGAGAATATCCTTCGGAGGACGTGCACGGAATAATTTGAAGTGCGAGATTGCAGGTACTGGGACTCAGGCGTGAGCAATGTGGCCGTCTGCGGGCGCGTATTCCGGAACGTCTCGGAGTGTGTGATCAACTAATCGTGTTATACAGCCTGCGATGGTTAGGTCGCATCCCCCATATGTCAGTTGATCGTTTACCTTACCGCACATTATATACTGAGACCACCAACAGTTGGGTAAAACCACGTGGTGGTCAAGCAACAACGTGGTCACGAAATATGAAGACCCTGACTGTTCCATTGAACAAAATGAGTTCGCGTCGCTAACGTGGCTGAGATCCTGGTGGTCACTGGAATCGCTGGTTGGACACGCTATCCGAGATGACAGTGTGTTGCAGTGAATAACGTACCTGCACCCAAATCATTTCTAGTCTCTTTGCCTAGCCTTTTCGACAACGTTTCTTCTTCTAATATATTCCACTTCATTCTTGAGGGTGAGTGGCAGCCGGAATCACATTACATTCTGCTCATGCTTACCGCTGTTATGATGATGATGATGACCGCCTTGTAAAACCTGTTGCTCAATCGAATATACTGCTAGGGTTGTGGTGTTTTCTTCAAAGTATGACGTGATGGAAGTGTTTGCCAGGGCGACAATCGATTACTGGACTAGCTATTGACATATAACGAAGGTCAAAGGAAACGAGTCATGAGCAAATACCGTATAATATTTATTGCTGGTACGCTCCAGCTTAGTGACGTTAAGTGTACCTTAGGATACCTAACCTATGCAGAACTGAGCAATGTAAACCACTGTTAACTACTTGTGGATAACTGTCCAGTTCTTTTGCCCACCAAGATCAACGAGTCTCAACTAAGTTAGACGTTTGCAGAACCCCTTGGAACAGAAGATGGGCGTAAGCTGGAGATTTGTTGAACGGTGAGAAGTAGCGGTAATTTTTAACACGAAGTTGTACATTACTTCATAAGATGTAATCGACAGAGTGCTGTTGATTACATCAATACGGCTAGGTCATCGTATGATAGACCAATAACTTATCGGCTGTTGTCCATAGGACGAACAATGTATGGAATGATAGGATTCACTTTTTTGGCTCATCACACAGTTTATGTTAAAGCAAGTTTCATTTACCAGATTGACAGGAGGAGTTGAGACAGTCGAAACTGTGACTGTGACCGCCATGCAAACAGCTGGAGTAGCTGTCGGTCGATACACTTATACAATTGAGACGGGTGTTTCGCACCCAGATTTTCATTGAACCACGGAGTTGACAACAGTTACGAATTATTTTTTGTTACCCAGAATGCGGAAAGGAAGAGTAACGCTGGCGGTAAATGTCGAAGAGGTGTGTTTCCAGCCGATAATTTAGCGTACGCCTCCAGAAATTTCTATCTTGTTTGTCCCCGTATGACTAAATAGGGCCCCATTAAGATGTGATTAACTGGGAGTTCATTAATATGTTCATTTCATACGTTCCTCTGACACAAGAACTGGGGGTTAGGTTTGATCGCTAGAATGAAGATGTACAGAGTGAAGCTGGTTGAGTAAAACTCTAGGAATAGGCAATGAAGTTTAGCTTTTGTGGACGGATAATTGAGAATAACGAGATATAGAACAGAGCGTTGACTAGACAACCACAGAACGCAGCAGAGAATCGTGCTGATGTCTGCTCAGGATTTGTGCAATTTTTCTGGGGTATGTTTCTGGTGGCCCTCGTAAAGAAACTTGAAAACGTTCCAGATTATTAGCCTCATATATCATGCCGATAGTGTGTTTTGTTGCCGCGAGGCCTACTGTTGTTTTCAGTGCGTAATACCAGA
>LOND01028710.1:21252-34262 GCA_014220965.1 Paragonimus kellicotti | reverse complement strand
TTCACAAAATAGTTAATCCACAAATAAACGAGGGACGTTTATTACCAGAACGCCCATACCGAAGGAGTTTAACTTCACATGGTATCCCTGTGTGTATATGTAACTAGCGGTAACAGCATACAGAAGTAAACCACCAATCAGAAGTGGTCTACTATTCACTGACCGCTGACCCGGACTCTGGTTGGCCATCATCCTCGACCCAGTACACTGATGTGGCCAACGTGGGAGTTGAAAGACCTGAAAGGAAGCGGAAGAGAGTATATCTGGTGGAACAAAAATGTGGCACACAGTTCAAGTTAGGGCTGGATTATCGGTCAACCGAAATGAACATACTAAGTTGTGAGGCGCAGCAGGAACCAGCAGGCGCGCAAGGACTGAAGCTGAAGTTTCCAACAGAGCGCGCTGTGTAGTGGTCTAACCAATCAAATGATAAAAATGACTAAAGATATGGTAATACCAAGAAAGGTTGTAACGGTAATGGATAGGCTCCAAAGGTAAGCGTACAAACAAAACAGAAGACGTATCGGTAAAAAGGAACGACTCACTGATAAGTCGAGGTCCGCTGAGTTGAATAGACAAGAGGGAAAGACAGCGCCAGGGGTGAAGGTTCGGAAAACGACCGACGGATAATTCCACACGCGGCGTGGGATGATGAACGTTGAGCGTCGACGGATTAGCCAATACGCGGAGCTAAAATATTTCACCGTGCAACTGCTTTACCAGCTCAAAATCCGCACAAATGGAGAAGACAGTTGTTGAGGCCAGGAATGGTGTCGGGTCGGAAAGGCACGGAGTGCTTCCATATGTGATTTGAGACGGCACGCGTAACTCGTCAGATCAATTGCAGCTTGTGTGTCTTGATTGAAAAGATCACCTGGAAGACGAAGTGTCGTTCCGTAGACTAATTCAGCCGTAGAACACTGTATATCTTCCTTGAGGACGGATCTGATGCTCAGCAAAATGACTGCGCCAGATATCAACAAGCTTGCTGTATTTGACCATCGTTGTCTCCGCCAAGTTAGCCCACATTAAGTGGACTGATCGCGTGAGCAATGCGGCAGTTCGCCGGCGCGTATTCCGGAACGCTCGGGATGCGCGATCAATTGGTCAACTACTCACGTTGCACAGCCTGCGATGGTTAGGTCACGTACTCCGTATGCCAGCTGAGCGTTTACCGTACCGGGCATTATATACTGAGACCACCAACAGTTGGGTGAAACCACGTGGTGGTCAAGCGACAACGTGGTCACGAAATATGAAAACCCTGACTGCTCCACTGAGTAAAGTGGGTAGGTGTCGCCTGCCTGGATGGGGTCCTCGTGATCACTCAAACCGCTGGTTAGAGACGCTATCCGAGATGGCGGCGTGTCGCAGTCAATGGCGTACCTGCATCCATACCATTTCTAGTTCTTCCGCTTAGACTTCTATTAATTTTCAACCTTCTTAGTAACGTTTTCTTCTAGGATATTCCACGTCACTGTTGAGGTGAGCGGCAGCCCGAGCCACAGTACCTTTTGGTCAGGCTCATGGTCTGTTATGATGATGACTTCTACTGTGTCACATGTTCTCTATATCGTTGTTACAGTCTGTAAGGCTTACTGTTGAGAGCACCCGAACACCAATACAACAGTATTTCTCCCTGCCGCCTCATTACATCCTCGCGATCCTGATAAGATTACACAATGGGCTATGGATGCTTTAGCTTTGTCAATGTAATAGCAACTTTAACACACAGGCTTTTGGTTATCATCGTTAAATTTTGTTGCCAAAATATTTAAAGAACTTTTAAATTCCTATGAACGCTTCGTTAAGAATTAGCAAATGATTTAACCTTCACGCTTGGGAAGACCTACACACAGAATGAGTCACTTGAACGACTCTTCCAACTTCCCAACAACATTACTGCCTTGGCCGGGCTAGGGATTCTAAATGACTTGGCCATGTGATTGGTTTTCAAAGAAATATAAAACCATTTGTTGAGTTTGACTGTATTGCGGCATCATTCTGATGATTGAGCAGCGAAGTGTGTACAATCTATGAGTTCATGGTGACCTCTGCATAGAGAGCAACGGGCTGGGTTGTTGCTCAAACCGGTGAACGCCGCGTTAGCACGACACGTGGAACTGTTGTTGTTAGTCGTATCTAAAGTGCTAGGAATAATGTACTGCGCCTCGGGAAACCCAACTTTTGGTCCTACTCACTGCTGGCTACAAATGTTCTTTTCTTGATAAATGTTGGCAGATCGATGAAAGTGGGCTCCCTATCAAAAGTTATGATGTTATCAGCCCTATCCGTCCGTCTTTCCTGTATGCCTCTGGACAGTTGAGAATGTCTGCCGATTCCCAGTTGAGTTGCGAATATGGTTCGCGGAAGTTTTATATGCTGTGTGGCTTAGGCGGCGTCCTTAGTTGTGGAATCACACACACCGCCCTCACTCCACTGGATCTAGTCAAGTGCAGACTACAAGTGGATCGTGCGAAGTATAAAAATGTCGCAAATGGACTTCGGCTAGCGCTCGCTGAGGATGGCGTGCGCGGACTTGGTCGTGGATGGGCCCCAACTTGCATAGGGTACTCATTGCAGGGTCTTGGAAAGTTTGGTTTCTATGAGATTTTCAAACATGTATACAATGGCATGTTGTCTGAGGTAATGGGTGATCATGTTCTTTAAAGATCCTTTAGGAAAACGCTTATCTTTGGCGCACATCTGTATACCTTGCTGCCAGCGCAAGTGCCGAATTTTTTGCCGACATTATGTTGTGTCCGATGGAGGCAGTGAAAGTTCGTATACAGACCATGCCCGGTTGGGCCAACACATTGCGAGAGGGTGTGCCGAAAATGCTCAGGGATGAGGGTTTTACTGGTTTTTATAAGGGAATTGTGCCCCTCTGGGGTCGTCAGATTCCTTATACCATGATGAAGTTCGCTTGTTTTGAGAGGACTGTTGAGGCTTTGTACAAGCACGTTGTTCCTAAAGCGCGCGATCAATGTTCCAAATCCGAGCAGCTGGTTGTTACTTTTGCCGCTGGGTACATCGGTATGTACGCAATATATTTGCTTATGTTTATCCAGCTGGCATCTTTTGTTGCATCGTTTCTCATCCTCCGGACACAATTGTCTCTAAGTTGAACAAGGATCCCAACGCGCGGTTATTGGAAGTCGCAAAAAATCTTGGTCTCCTTGGTAAGTTTTATTCATACGCGTGTTGAAAGCTCGCAGTTTGCTTACTTATTGTTCCTCACTTAGTTTATAGTTAACGTTTATTCAGGATGTGTGGACGATTAGAGATTCATTATGTCCATTGGTGTCAATTGTTTGTAACGTAAGACCGCATTCTGGGTCCATTGCCACTTTTAACACTGATTGTGCGTCGACCTTCAGGTGTGAGCCATCGCACAAACTAAGGTAGTTGTTTTTGCAGCTCATTCCTATTATGTAGCCCTCCAAATCAGCTTAAAATGCACAACGTATTTTCAACGTATACAGGTCTGTAGACGTTTTACCCGTTTGTTCGCTTGATTGGTCTTGTCCGATGTCAGTCACTTGTTAAAGTATCTGCCAAGGGTCTACTTATTTGTTACTGAGACCGCTATTAAAACCTCTTTATGGTTGTGTAGTAGTAAAATGATTTATTGATAATGTTGCCTGTTACATCACTGTGCACCGCTATATATAGTGTGCAACCGTTTAAAATGTGACTTTGTAATTACGGTTATGTTCACTCGTCTACTAAGCACTTTTCCTATACCTGGACATTGCGTTTACATTATAACTTAGTATTGTAGAATGGAAGGTCATGAGACTATCAGTTGGACGTTGTAAGTGGGCCTCTTCTCCTGAAGTTGCTTGCTGACCCCACCGAGCTCACGTACAACCATCATTTGGCCCCCTGATTTCAGCTATGAATGAGATCGCTGTGAACTGCAAAGTTTGCGTAGAGATCCTGATGCTTGCCTATCCAGACAAGCTAAAAAGGCCAGAACAGCTTTTTATCTGGAAATGATTGAACACTGTCTTTCTCGTCTCCTTGTCTCATTAGCCGTGGACAAAGTATTTGTGACTGTGAGAGAGACGGTTCACACATTTACAGCTCGTCGCAGCAACTTGCCGTATGCTAAGCACTTTGGGGAGAAACCTCAGTTGGCGTAAGTTAACTCATTTGGTTGTGGACAATGAAGAAGTTGCTTTCTTCTAACGTTTCCAACGATTCCCCCTTCGGAAACCGAAGTTGCTTCATGGCTTAAACTAGTGCGACTTAATAAGTTCTCAGGTTCAGTCACCATTCCTTCAGCTCTTTTCATAGTTGGTAACGAAAGCGTGTATGAATTGACCGCACCGTTGTTTCGCATGGAAGACTGCAGAAATCTCTCTTGAGTGGTGCTTACCAGCAGTCATTCTCATCTTCAGGAAAAGTCTCAAGACATCATGTAATTACAGTAGAGATGTTAGTCTTGTCCTGTTCACATCCAAGTTAATCACGCTTCTCATGATGAAACCCGTGGAGAACCATCAGCGAAAACGGGCAGGTTTCCAACTTTGCCGCGAATTCATCAATCTAATATTCAGTTTGTTCCATACAGTAAACCATCGACATTCCTTTTCTCAATTAGTGGTCGCCGGTTAGTGGAATTTGAGGGTCGATTTTGCCCGAAGTGCTCCCTGGGACTGCTTACATCGTAGAGGTGTTCCACTGAAATATGCCAGTGTTAAGATCGTGTCCGCAATGAATGCAGAGTGAGCATTTGTGGACAGTTTCCCTAAGCGCTTTTCGACAAGGATGTTCGCGCTGTCTTTTTCAACTATTCGTTAGGTGATATTCTGCAGAGAACATTCGCAATGGGCCATTGTTTTAGTTAGTTCTTTCACGTACTTCCTGTTGTGTGAGGGCTTGCGCTTCCACACTTGCTGAACATACCTGGACGGTGCGATGATCATATCGACAGTTACGAGTTCGCTCGCATTTCCTGTAAAACGCTCACTATGGTAAACCGAGTGTAAGAGAGCTGGTAATCAACCAAAGTACCCACTCGGCTCAAAGCAAAAATAATTCAACCTGGAAAAATACTGGATCGCTCGTGACTAGTAAGAGCAATGTTATACACCATCACACTTTCCAAACAGACCGCCGTATTAAGGCCAGTATTTACAATCACACCGTTTCAGTAAGGTGTACCGCACGCTGGTTCATTCACACTGGAGATTGTGCAAGAAATAAGTGTGATAAAGTGTTTACTGAATAAACTGACCAAGCTAGAACTGGGACTTAGCCAACGGAGGAGAAAATCATGTGAAACTCGATTGGCCGAACAAGTTCATGAGACTTTGGATATGCACGTGGAATAAAGTGTGAATTTGGTTGACTCTGTGTAACACGAAATGTTTCGCAATCGCAAGCAAGTAGACAGTGTGCGGTTACATGACATCCGATGACCTTTTGGTTGAGTACACACTGGTATTTACTCTGTTCTTCGGTGACCTTCATAGGTCACCCGTGCATGTCCAGGTTGACACATTGTCGCATCAGGCCGACGGGGAGCATCGATGACTGGCAGTCCATCAGTCTCCGAGTTGTCAAGGTAATGCCAACAGAACAAGTGGAGCGAAATTTTATCTCAGCCAGTTAAAGGTAGATCAAAGGAACAAGTTAGGTTGTTGACTCTGAAACCTGTTTAAGTATTATTACGCAACCGGAATACGAAGTTATTCGCGTTCTCTAAGGCAATGTTGATCAGCACTCGCCTCTCGATCTCGTGTGTGCATAAACCGCACAAAGTTAGGGTAAACTTCTAAAACGTTGAAAAAATTCACCTAATCTTCCTGTCTCACAAATCAGCCATCAGTGACTTTTTTCGTTTCAATGAAGGCAACTGAAAACCGTCTGATAACCGAGAGTGTTTGGGAAAGGTTTTCTTGTAAAGGTACCTACTGGTCAAACCCACTTTATGCGACACCTGTTTACAGACTTCTAGATGGTCTTCCTCAATGAAGCGTAGTTGTCGATGCAATTCACATTTCTTTTCATCCCCATAGGATGCGTGGTATCGATTGGCTTGAAGCATGGTCACTAACTTTAAAAATTTCTGTCAACCTCCAATAATCTGAAAGGGCAGTTATTTATTTATGTACTCAGGTAAGAAATTTTCGGAGCTTTCTGCCATGTCGTGGTGATGTCCAGAATATATGAATAGAACATCATTCAGAATTGATTGCAGCATTTGCATTCCCAGAGACTTTTCAGTTAGCCCCTTTTGAAAGAAAGAACCGACTTCGAGTGTTACTTTTGTTGGATTCGAAATACGGTCACACTTTCATTAGGCAGTTGCATTGGTCACCGGATGACTGGAGCTCCAATCCCGACCACGGCGAAGATATGCAATTGTGATTAAAAAACGTCCCATTACACACGTCAAACTGACATGACAACCACAAGTAAACAGGATGAATCTTTAGGGTTATTCCATATTGCATCTCCTGACAAGCCAATTTGGTATGTACTGATACAAACAATCAAAATCATACCTGAAGAGGTCAGCCCGTTTGAACTGCTCACTGTTAGTGAGGTGGACAGTTTTAAACGTGTTATTTCTTAGACTTATTGTCAATGTCCTTAGATGAGTCAGTGAAAGTGTAAATAAACATGCCGACAGTTGAACATTACCATGCATTTCACACGGCCTGAATGAGTAGTTAGGGTTTGCTTGACCACTGACAAAGAGATAATCCATGTACCCACAAATTCCTTTCAGACTGTTCCAAATTGGCCCAAATCTCTCTATATCCCCATCGAAAATGTGACAACGTGCTCGCATGAACCACTGCAGTCAACCGTTGGACAGTGATTCGCATGTACATCTGAGCCATTGGATATGCCGACATGTGCGCATGTGTGTTTCGGTGTGTGTGTGTGTCGATCGTTCTGTCTTCTTGTCCGATCAGGACAGTAAATTCAGGTTTAGTTGTCATCGCAATAGGCTCGGTGGTTTTCACTGGCGCTCACAGCTAAACGGCGTTCGATTGCCAGTTGCCGACACTACTCAAATATTTTACAAAAATAAATTCCGGAGGAAAATTTGGTGCACAAAATCGCGGCAGCATGTCTAAAGATGAGGCCGTTTCACAGCTGACCTCTGGTGTTTGTAGCAAGGCCTACAAGAAATTTCACTATCTTCGTGATAGACTTTATTCTTGGCGACATCTAGCCTGGCTAATTTTGTTAATTTCAGCTCTCAATGTCATTTGTATTGGTGGCAAGCGTCGTGCGTTTGGAATATTTATCGCTGCCCTGCATACAGCTTACAATGAAACCAGTATGACTGAACTGAATTGGATTGGGGACAGTTACGCTTCGTTGGGTTTCTTTCTGATGCCGTTCGCAACCACAGCGATTATCACGCTGAACCGTCCTTATCGGATGACCATGTTTCTGGCTGGTGTGGTTATTTTTGTAAGCTGCATGACTTCTGCAGCAGTTCCAGATCCCGGCTATCTATTTCTTACACATACTATTCTTCATGGGATCGGATCTACTTTGATTTTGTGTGGTACCAGTTTGGTGACGGGTGATTATTTTGACAAAACACATCGGTACCACGTTTTAGCCACTGCCTTTGTGTCAGGTGGGCCATACGGCGTGCTGATTTTTGGTCCACTATTCTCCTACTGGATTCACGATTACAGCTGGCAACAAGCTTTCGTCTACAGTGGCATCTTGTTTCTGCTAATGACGTGGTTAGGTGCGATCACTTTCTTACCGCGTTATATGTTTGACTATGTGGAGGCTGTGAATGGCAGCGGAACTGAGAACGAGATGACTGTTAAACAATTAGAAACAAAGCCAGATGATTCTCGTCCAGATCCTATTCTTTTACGTAACTTACCCAAAGCAAGTGATGGAAGGGGATGGGCTTTCTGTTCTGTTGAACATATTCGTTGTAATCCCCAGGTAATACTCTGGGGTTTTGAACGTCTGCTGCAAAATATAGTGGTTTATGGCTTGTTAATGAATTTGACTTCCTATGTCAGTGAAGCATTGAACAACGAACTAATTCGTGGAGCAAAGGTTAATCTTTATTTTGGAATTGGTGAATCATTCGTCTTCACTGTTGGTGCTTTGATAGGCGATCGCATCAGAGGACATCTCCCGCTGGTATACTTGATTGGAGCAGCATTCGCTGCGCTTTTTCTGTTAATTGTACAGAAGAGCTATACAGATATCAATGTGATCTATGTGTTAGCTGGCTTTACTGGAGCTGCAGTGGGAGTGGGGAACACATTTTTGTACGCCACAGCGGAGGAAGTCATGCTAGTCCACGGTTCCATCGCGTTCCCGATGACCAAAATGGTAGCTGGAGTTGGAATGCTCATTGCTCCGGTATTTTCAGGGGGAGTGATTGACAAGTTCGGTTACAGAGGATTCTTTATTAGCATGGCTGTTCTTGTTTTATTGCGTGTCATTTTAATGACTATAATCTGTTGTGTTCTTCGCTATAAACAGAAAATAGCAATGAAGAAGGAAGCTGAAAATGAAAAATTGAATCCAAAAAAAGATATCGTCCATTGTTGTCGGTATACATCGACAAATTGTGGATTATTGAAATCGGAAAAGCAGGACTCAGATGAGATCAGGATGTCAGATATGGCCATCGTGGAACAGAGAATATGTGCTTCGGCTTCTTGGTACAAAACTGATCAACAGAAAGTACCTTAGACGTGAGTACTCCCTTGACTGAACGTTTTACACAGACATGAACTATTTAAATTTTTTGCAAGCACGCTTCTAAACGCCTCCACATTTTTTGATGCATAAAAGTAAGCAATTTCGCGCGGTTATGCTTGTGTTTCGAAAATGCTCACGCTACTTTCTCAATGTTAACTTTTCAGAAATTCCCATCTCTTTTCGATCAAAACATTTATCCATAAACCTTGGGAGAAAGTAGAAGAGTCATTAGTAACAGAGTGTCAGTTATCTTACGGGCCTCATTCATAACTTGTGTCAAATTTATATTTATTTATGTATACTGCTTGATTTTAACAGAAAGTGAATATAACGCTTTGGAGGAAGTAAGTCATGTGTGGGAGTTATTATTTAGTTGAAGACGCTAGACAAATTCTGAGAAACAACACGACTGTGTTTCTGGTTCTGAAATGGCCGCCAAGTCCCGTTGTAATTTTTATCCAAGTGATGCTGAAGTTACTTCAAAGCGACACTGAATAGCTTCTAAAATGTGAAGTTATCGTTATTAGAATTTCAAAATTTATGATTAGACCAGGGTGATCTTTATTAATGCAAGTCCACTCTGCTGACACAATGATAGATTAATGATTATGGGATAGTTATATGAGGAGTGTTAGTTCATGTCTTTAAAAACTCAGCCGCATATGGTAGGTTGTATGAATTGTCTTCTAGCTGTCTGACTGTTGAACTGTGTGATCGGTCATGCTCATCAGGTGGCCTCATCGGGTATGAAACGATTAAATTTGAAATGGAAGAGGATCAGTCAAGTTTTTTTGTTCAGTGTTTACCTGTTGTCGGTCTTAGGTACGCGGGTTGCGCGCTGTGAACGCCGGTTAGTCGCCAACCTCGCCGGAGACTTTAAATCGATACCTTATCCGACTAGTTGTAGGTGTAGCGTGGACAATTGCTGAGCGAACTAGAGACGACCACCAGTAGGAAAACCACCTCAGGCAACTTTTGTTTTCAAGGCTTCACCTCACAATCCACAAGAAGTCTGTGATTAGAGACGTTGACAGTGATAAAAGCTGATCAGGCCCAGTGACGTGGATATCATTGTTGTTTGAATGAATTGCTTGTACGGTAATCGTTATGACGGAAATGGTGCAGTCAGGGCCATATGGAAGCTGATTGCTGTTTCTCACTTCGAACTTCATTACTTATCGTGAAGTTATAGGTGTCTTGTTGTTACAATTTTGAGCTTGAACAGGAAGGTTTGTCTCATCATTGTTCCATCTTATAAGTTTGCATGGTTTGGTGGGAGTTAAGAATTACCGTGAACAGTCAGTTTAATGTTACCGATGAACAGAAGGAAGGTTGCGGATGACGCGAAATCAACTTCTTGTCAACATAATTTACTTGCTGAACATGGTAATTACTTTACACATCCCGCAACAAATATTACAGCTTGTAACACTGTCCGGTAAGTTCCCATCTCTTGCCACTCAGCTTCAGGCCTCCCTCGTCCCTTGCTTAGACCTAGAATGCGAATTAATATAGGTGCCTTCAACGTTCGCACGCTAAAACAGATAGGTCAGCAGGCCGCTCTCGCACGAACGTTAGACTCGTTGCATGTCGATGTCTGTTGTATTTCAGAGACTAGAATCCAGACAGTAGTCAACGTATGGAACTAACAGCGTCTACACTGTACCCGGTACTGATTATGGACTCCGAGTGGCTCCACGGTCGCTGCTATCGGTCAGGATGGAGTAGGTATAGTCTTCAGCACGACGGCCTAAGCCGCATTGGTTAAAGGGATACCTTTTAACAATAGGTTACGTCGTCCCACTGGCAGATTCTATCAAGACCAACTCTAGAAATCAAATCTTCAGAATCTTCATTTTCTGTCTATGTTCAAACTAACTGCAATGACGTCGGCATCAGGGACACTTTGCTCAAATCCTAGCAGCTCTCCTTCGGTCGACATATGACTGGTAGTTGTTTTGGCAGGAAATATGGAAGCCCAAGTCGATCGTCTTGATGAGGCCTTTTCTCGTCTAGATGACAGGTCTGAGCTGACATCGCATCGCTCAGATAACGACGGCGCTTGTTGCAACTGTGCGCCGAGCATGGTCTATTTTTAGTCGACGCTAGTTTTAGACGTCGTGCGCTTCAGTTTTATTCGTCGTCCTCTTTCCGAATCAGGTCTGGTCTCAGATAGACCACATAGCTGTTAGTTATAGGTGGCGAGGTTCCATTCAAGACTGTCGTTCTTATTGGAGCACGTACTTGGATTCAGATCATGCGTTGGCACGTTGCCGTTTTGTTCTTACTTTTGCTGGGCAACGACCCCACCGACAGCAACGGTTAGCTGTTAAGAAACTGGTCTTGTCGTCAGTAAGCCATGAGTGTCAAACTAGCCTAGAACACAAGTCTAGAAGCTATAGCCCCAAAAATCCTAATACCTGCTGAATCCAAACCTTTGCGCATTCGTATCAGGTGCCGCAGCATGCGACACGATGTTTCTTGGATTAAGCGGGCATTGAACTTCAGTGAAATCCTCAGAGTTGTTAGACGTCAGACAGAACATTACCCTTGGTAGTTCATGTAAGCAAGTTTAGGAGAGATATCCGTAGGAAACTGAAACATAGCCTGGCCGCCGATCATGAGGCTTTGCGCATGGCGAAAGTTGAAGAAATGGAAACCTATTTTGCCTCCGGGAACACTAAAATACTCTTCAAGCTTATCTGTGTTACTGATCCGGGATTTTCCTCCGTCGATTTGGGAGACTGAAGAGGTACCTCGTGATTGGTGCTTATCAACAATACTTCTCGTTTTCAGAAAAAGAAAGGGCCCGAAGTCTATATGACGACCATAGAGGCATCAGTCTAGTGTCTGTTGCGTCCAAGTTACTCACTGGCCTCATTTTACGTCGGCTCACTAAACCCAGAGAAAGCCAGATACGTGAAGAACAGGCAGGATTCCGATCCGGTCGAGGGTGCGTTGACCACATTTTTACCTTGCGACGGATCTTGGAACATCGGCACTCTTATAGGCAGCCGACGGTCGTGGTCTTTTTGGACCTGAAGGCTGCTTTCGATTCAGTTGCTCGTAACGTTCTCTGGAACTGTCTTCTTCGCAAGGGAGTACCAGGGAAATACGTGAATCTGTTGAGATCACTGTATGCTCACTCTGCAAGCAGAGTGAGACAACTGTCTCGGGCGTTCATCACTTCTAGTGGTGTTCGTCAAGGGTGTCCGATTTCCCCTTTCCTGTTCAATTTTGTCATGGACGACATTCTGGAGGGTGCGCTTGAGGAGTCCAGTGAACTTGGTGTTGAGCTTCTTCCTGGCGCTCGGTTGACCGATCTGGAGTATGCGGACGACATTGTCTTACTTAGCCCCTCTGCCGAAGACATGCAGACCATGCTGAACAAGGTGAGTGACCGGGCTGGTTTGTATGGAATGCGCTTCGCACCTTCAAAGTGCAAAGTGTTACTTCAAGACTGGGGCATTTCCACTCCTACTTTCTTTATTGCAGGTAATCCGCTAGAGAAGACGTTCGATTTTCGCTGAAGGGAGGAGTATAATGCTTGTGTGCGTTCTGTTTTGCTCTATGGTTCGGAGACGTGGCCTGTTCGCAAGGAAGATATCAACAAGCTTGCTGTATTTGACCATCGTTGTCTCCGCCAAGTTAGCCCACATTAAGTGGACTGATCGCGTGAGCAATGCGGCAGTTCGCCGGCGCGTATTCCGGAACGCTCGGGATGCGCGATCAATTGGTCAACTACTCACGTTGCACAGCCTGCGATGGTTAGGTCACGTACTCCGTATGCCAGCTGAGCGTTTACCGTACCGGGCATTATATACTGAGACCACCAACAGTTGGGTGAAACCACGTGGTGGTCAAGCGACAACGTGGTCACGAAATATGAAAACCCTGACTGCTCCACTGAGTAAAGTGGGTAGGTGTCGCCTGCCTGGATGGGGTCCTCGTGATCACTCAAACCGCTGGTTAGAGACGCTATCCGAGATGGCAGCGTGTCGCAGTCAATGGCGTACCTGCATCCATACCATTTCTAGTTCTTCCGCTTAGACTTCTATTAATTTCAACCTTCTTAGTAACGTTTTCTTCTAGGATATTCCACGTCACTGTTGAGGTGAGCGGCAGCCCGAGCCACAGTACCTTTTGGTCAGGCTCATGTCTGTTATGATAATGACTTCTACTGTGTCACATGTTCTCTATATCGTTGTTACAGTCTGTAAGGCTTACTGTTGAGAGCACCCGAACACCAATACAACAGTATTTCTCCCTGCCGCCTCATTACATCCTCGCGATCC
>LOND01028710.1:0-21152 GCA_014220965.1 Paragonimus kellicotti | reverse complement strand
TTACTTTGAGACAGTTTTTGTTTCAAAACGAAGTCTCAGACATGGTCAGATGCTATGTCTGGTACATATTGCTTGTTCTCCAGCTGATATACTCTATTTCATACGATTCTCGGTTTGATTGATTGTTCCGTTACTTTTTTTCAATGTGTGCAACTTAATCAAAACGCTTAGTTCCATGGGCTAGCGCATGCGTCGATTCTTCACTGTCCTGAGGACGTGCCCTACGGCTTTACGCTTGTTGTGATGCTATGGATTGTGCCGTCAATCTTGATTTGTTGAACGAAGCTTTGGTGGTTGTTTATTTTATCGGGTACTGTTACTTCTATCTGGAATAACAGGTGGGTGGAAAATGAAATTCCGACTCATATTTGTAAGGCTAAGGCAGTTTTCTTTTGTTTGGGACCCAGGTAGCAAAAGCCTCAACAAGGGTTCACATTGTCGTCATGTCTACGAATCTCAGGCGTGGGTGTATCACCTCTGTTCTAGATAGACTGCACTGATATCCGTCGACATGATGCAACGCATGGACACAGTGTCTTTGAGCATCGACCCTGTTGCATGCAGCCGACGGTCGTGGCTCTTTTAGAACTAAAGGCCACCTTCTATTCCGTTGTTCGTGACGTTCTCTGGAACTGCCTTCTCCACAACAAGGTTCGAGAGAAATACGTGAATCCGTTAAGACCATGTTATGTCCACTCTGCAAGCTGAGTAAGAGTGTAAGGACAGTTGTCACGGGTGTTCATCAATTCTAGTGGCGTTCACCAGGAGATTTCGATCTCTCCGTTTGTGTTGGATGTTTTCCCCTCCGACATTACTGAAGGTGCGTTTGGTGTCGATTTTTTCCCTGGCGCTAAGTTGATTAATTTGAAATATAAGGATGACATTGCTCTGGTTTGCTTATTTGCCGAAATCAATGGGACCATGCCCGATAACATTAGTGACCAAATCGGTCTGTGTAGAATGCACCTTCAAACTGTAGCGCTGTTCCGGAACTGGGACATTTCCCCTCTGGAGCACTTTATTGCAGACAACTCGCTTGAAACTCTAAACAGTTTCACATACTTGCGTGGTAGTATCTCATCGGTTTGTAACATTATCTTCGAGATATCCGCGGGGATAGCAAAGGCATGTGTTTCCTTTGCACACCCTCGTCGTCCGTGGTATCGAGAAGATACACAGTTGTCGTTGAAAGGAAGGGTATATGGTGTTTGTGTATGGCCTGTTCTCTTCTATAGTCCAGAAACGGCACGAAGACATGGATCGATTAGATGTGTATAACTATCGTTGTTTCGGTCGATCGGTCACCCCATATCAAGTGGGTTGATCGCGTGGGCAACGTGGCTGTTCGCCAGTGCGTATATGTGGACGCTGGGGATACGCAATTAGTTGGTCAACTAGTCAGGTTGTACAGTTTACGATGGTTGAACCACGTATTTCATATATCCTCTGATCGTTTCTCGCACTGGGCAATGTTTTCTGAAACCACCACCAGTTGGATAGAATCTCGTAGTAATCAGGCAATATGGAGTTCCGTTGAGCAAAATGGGTGGCTGTCACCTGCCTGGTTGTGGTCCTCGTGATCAACTAAATCGCCAGTTAGAAACGCTATCACAACTAACAGTGTATCGCAGTCAATGGTGTGTCTGCATTCGTAACATTTCAGGTTTTTCCACTTGACATTATATCAATTTTAACGTTATTGACGAATTTTCCCCTCTCCTAGTTTATTTCACGTTACTGTGCGGTGCACGGCCACTTGAGCCATAGCACCTTCTGGTCAGATTCATGACCGTTATGACTGGATAACAAAAACACCTGCCTCTGCTTAAAAAGATTCGGTCTTTGGTCGCCAAATATAGTGCTCGATGACAAACACCGCTTCTTGAAGCATGATTGCTATTCATTTGATTCATTCCTTCGTCAACATGTATCGACCAGACGGATTATATGTAGATATTTGGCTACTCTAATATCCTCTCGTTTGTGAACGCAGACTTACGCTTGTCCCCGAATGTAAAGATGGTGTGTGCAGTCCTAAGCCTGAGTCTTCCCGATGTCAGAAAATGTGCTTGTTTAAGAATAACCTAACAAGGAAACGCCTCTTCGGAAACCCCATGCTATTATTTGAGTTGAACGTTTGCTTGATGGTCCTTCGTGAATGATTTTACTGTTTATTCTCTATAGTTCTGTCAATTCTGGAAATGAGTCGTTTTATTAGTGCCGCTCGTAATTTTGGTTTCTTATTCATGTCGTTGGACAAGTTTTATTTTTAAATATACATTGAGCAAATTGTTACCGTGTACCCTTCCGCTTTGTCCATTCGCCGAAGCACGTATCCTGTTGGTAATATTAGCAACATCATCATAATTGTCCCAGTCCCTCTCAGAAACATTATCAAACTGCTCGATCACATTGCAAATGTCGATTGTGTTGAGTCTGTGCACGTTACATCAAACAGATCCACTTTGATAGTTTTTATTTCGAGCCGAAGTCTCGGGCATGGTCAGATGCTGTGTCTGACCCAGTTTTGCTTGTTCTCTATCTAGCACAGTTTACTTCATTCATTTATCGGTTTGGTAAACCATCCTGTTACTTTTGTTGTATAGTGGCCTTATGGAATGAAGCACGAATGAAAGGGATAAGGCACGTGTGGTAGATTCCGTACACAGGCGTCGCTAATTACTCTTCGATGTTATACCTGATTGTGTCTTCAGCGCACATAGGTTGCATCCTTAGATGTGATGATATCCTTTGTCACACAGTCTGACAATAAAGCACTTTGAGGATGCGTACATTTCCGTCCAAGATCCTGTCAAATTCCCCTCGTCTTTTTCATCATTGCGTTAGTACTTGAAGCTTGCACCAAGGCATACTGATGTTATTTGTGTGTGACAAAATCAAAAGAAACATTTTCCTACTGGTTGCGTTTCATTGTCGAATTTCCTAGGCCATGTTTAGTTTTCCATTTCTCTCGCGCGGCTGTATCATTTAAGTTATTGGTTTATTTTTGTTGGTTATGGTGACATCTCAACGCCGTTCTGCAGATTAAATATCTCACCTCTTTCACGCATTCAGGATTGTGCCTTATTTGACACGTGACCCTGCTTATTCGCGTTTGTATATTCACTTTTGTAGGCTGCGGACTAATTGGTTTAGTTTTGGTTTTAACAAACATTGCCGTCTACGAAATCACTGGTCAGCCGGTCGTGCGTGTAAATTATCTTCGTTAATCCGTATGTATGCTGATCATACACCTTATAATGTTTCCTTCTCTGTTTCAAGACCACAAGAGGTTAGCTGTACCACATGCGAGCTATACATTTTATCCCGCTCAAACCCAGACGTGATTTGACTAACATCTTGAAACTTGATTCTTATTGATTTACAATGCTCCATGGTCATCTTGTTTATTTTCTTTCAAAGTAATTGACACAGATAGACTACTGCTGTGGCATGACGTCTGATCGGAACTTTTTTTTCTTTTCGCCAGGCATGTGGACTGGTATCGGACCGAGAATCATCATGATCGGCACGCTGACCGCATTACAATGGTTCATTTACGATGCCTTCAAAGTCGCCATGGCATTGCCTCGACCACCACCACCCGCGATGCCCGAATCGCTCCGCATCAAGCTCGAAAAGCAAAAGCAATAATTGAATTCCTTCGTCGCCGGCCCCCGTCATGTAATATGTGGACCGTTGAACTTTGGACGGGCGCACGCCAAACTGCTGGATACCCATAGTTCCAAACTAGCAGACTATTTGCTAGTTATTAGTTTTATTCTTGTTACTCTGAGCAGCCCATATGGCAGTGTAAAATTACAATCAGTTGAAATAAAATAAAGCATAATAAGTTGTGTTCTATATACATGGAGAATATTTGGTTATTCTGAATCAGCCAATGTGCGTCGACGGGCCTGTTTCATTGTCGACTTGCGTGTGTTGACCTCGATTGGACTCAGCTGCAGTGTTGGCTCGTAGTTTTCGACACAGAAGCTGTCCAGTTCGTAGTCTTCGTCTTGTTCGGGTATCTGAAATTAGAATTAGACCAGTTTCATGTCTGCACGATGACAAGGACAAATATGATCATTTGTCACCTTCCTGCTGTGGTACAAAATAGCATAACACTTGGACGTTTGACTGATCAGACTGTTCTGTTGCAACGTGATGCTTTAAATTATATTTCGGAAAATCAGCGCAGATCATTGCGATTCTCTTCATGAGGGCAATTTTCATAGTAGTAATTTGTAATTACCCTCAGTTGGACGTACTGTGAAAAAGTATCTCACCACTTTGAAGTGTTTGAGTAGGATTTTGTTGTATCTTAAATAATGATCACAGACGACTTCATCTTGCCAAAAACTTGGAAAGATCATGTTCTGTCGCATATGGATGAGTGCTTCGCTTGTTCTTCCGGAGTAGAACACAGTAGAGCAAAATTAACCAGACAATCAAACTTTGTTACAATTAACTGTGCATCCAGAAAGTATGTTGTGCCCATGCTGAACACAGCACAACAGATGTAAAAATGGAAGTGAATAAAAATAGAGAAAAGTTCTCAGCGAGAGTCACTGACTTCGGTGTCACGTTTTTTTTCGACTACGGGTGAGCATTGTCAGACAGGAAACCGGTAGCATTGCACGGAATAAAAACTCGATATTGCACTCTTCACCCCTCATACGCGCGTCGTGCAGTGTTTATCAGATCACGGCTTCCAATCCAACTGGAGCGTACGAAAGGCGCACAACGCGTCAAGCGGTCGGTTGGCACTCCTAAGACTAGCCTGAACCGTCCACATGCTTATGTGCGTGTTGGACTTTCATATTCAGAAAGCACCGGCCAACCGTTTCGTTGCACATGTCACGATGACACTAGTGATCTCTGTAATATCAAATACACAAACAAATCATGCTTTACAACCATAGGGAGAGGCTACCGTTGATGCGGGATGATAAATGACATCCTGACCTGTTGAATTCGTCACAGTCTATTAATGCACGTATGACTGGTAAGTGGACTTCTTAATCCGTTCCAACGAGAAGTTATCAATCGTGAGGTAGAGTACAGACTGCTGTTAATCTAAGGGGTAGAAGCCTTACGCTATGCTAAGGCAAAGTGCAGGCAAAAGCAATGAACGGGTCTCGTTAACCTGTCGAGAGCGTCTTATGCTACCTGTGTTATTAACCGAGGCGATACCGCTGTGAAGTAAGGCACTGGGACGCAGTTAGATAATACTATACTGGTAGCCGAGCGGGACGCATTCCTCAAAAACGTCCGCACTTCGAGTTGTCCCCAGTCAATACGACGAAGGTTACACAGAAACAAAAAACAGGTTTGTGATGAGTGTGACGGACGTGGGAATTCCTGGTGTGGAAGACTACGGTGAATGCATTCCGTCAGGTAACAACTTTCTTGATCTGTGTTTGATCATAAAGTCGCACATCTAAAATGTTTTCGGTGTACAATCCGAAACCAGTTTGTTATTGTATTTGGTTAATCTGCTTAGTTTCCAAAGTAGTCCTATTTCTGTTGACGAGAGCAGTGGACTCAGTGTACACGGAACCATCTAACAGAGATTACTTGGTCAGTAAAGTAGACAGATCGCAGGAACGGCTCACAGACTTCCTGCTTTCAGTGGCACCAAGGGAAAAACAGGAAAAAGGGTGCTTCCCACTGTTGCTCAGTCTAATATTCAGCAGTTTCACATCCCAGTGGATTAGGACGAAGTGCATATACATTCGTGTTAAACATTACATGCGCGCTAGCCTGTAAATAAAACAAAGGCTAACCTGAGAGACGATGTCCATCCTGTTATTTTTCTGTCCGTTGAAATGGTGTGGTTTGAAGCTTTCGGTCGACAGTATTTTAAAGTCTTCATATTCGTGTCAGGTGAATCTGCTGAAGCGCCACAATCTGAATCTTGTTTGTTAAGACACACGATACGTATGGGTACGATATCCCTCAGCAATCTTCAAAGGAGGACTTCTCACAGACTTGAGGTATATGCCAATCATCGCCGACGCGTCAAGTCTGCTTGTGTCAGATTGATTTGTGTGGTTTGACTCGATTTCCGACAGATGGCGATCGTCGATAAAACTGTCGTCGTATGTGTCAAGGTCAGAGAGTTCAATCTCGTCACCAGTGTCATCTGCAGCATCAGCCTGCGTCAATAAAAGCTGGTGTTTGGTTGCTGCGTATTTTCTTGTTTTCGAATATATGGCTGAGCATTTTTTGTGGGCGTCGATTGTCTCAGACTGACTTTGTAGGATTCGTTTGCTTTTTTGGTGACGTTCTGCCCTTCGTTTCGGAGGAACTATCGGAGAATCCAGATCGAGATCAGAGTGAACTGCGCTTGGCGTTAGGTTCCAGCCTCACCGAGTGCTGTGGATGCAATGTGATCCGAAAAATCATTTACAAGAGTTTCGATATGGCTATCCTCCGATTCATTCTCTACTGGTAACGGCGACCAATCAATCTGCGATGAGAACGTATACGAATCCGACCCGTTACAGAAACGATATGGACTTGATTGCGCGTGTTTCTCACTGGCGTTGATATCAAATTCTATTGGTTGCGTAGGAAGCAGAAAGTCGTTTCCAAAATCCTCGCTCAACGAAAGCTTGGCTCCAAATTGGAGTGTAGCGCTGGCATTCGAAAGTGGTGGCCCGGTGAATATTGCGCTGCGTGGTGCATTCGATTGGGTGTTTAGCCACAGGAGTTATACTGAGTATATTTGGTTCATCCACGTCATCGTTGTCCTCCAGAAGACAGGATGCATCGAGACGAATGGTTGAGTGATCAAGCATTGCCAACGCTGTCGACAAATTCACCTGAGTGGTAGAAGCCAAAGTGTCTGGAAACTGTGGTGGCTTCACTCTCGGAGTGCTGCGAGCGACTCCAAGACCACATCGGCTTGGGGTTGTCAGATGAAAAGCTGCAGCCAAGTTGGTTTGAAAACACTTAGAATATGGACTGGGATTCGAATTCAACAAGGAGTTGTTATCATCAACATCATCACCGGCTTTAAACGTAGCTGGCAGCGTGACCAGAATCGGGTGTAGTCGAGCTTATTTTAATCTGTTCTGAAGCAATGTTGCTACTTAGATCAGGCAAGTTTGATTCAAATTCTGTACGATCATTCCATGCATGTTTCAGGCTAATCAAATTGATCTTTGCGCTCGGTTTATCGAGATAGTTTAAAAATAACCCAACACGTCTATTTTATATCTTCTTCAAACTTAAATTTGGGTGAGCGATGATACACCCCCAAAGTACGCAGCGGCGGAAAACCACGCCACACCGAGGATGCCGAGATAGTATAGAGTGATGATGATGAGTATAATATATGTATAGAGTGTAGTAGGATGCAGAGAGAGAGATTTGGATATGATTGAAATCGAAGAAGGAAGAGGCAGAGTACGATGAAGAAAGTCGATTGTTTGTGAGATATAAGAGATAGTAGATATGTCACGAAGTAGGATATTACCCAGAAGGAATGTTGTCCCTCCCCCCGATGTCATCTGAGACATCAGATGAATGAGACAGGATGATAGTATCGGTAAGTGCGTTGTAATGGTCAGAAGAGACGTGACAGTGAAGCTAATAGGGGAAGGTGATTTAGAGGATAGTAGAATATAAAGATGAGCCAATATTTGAAGTAATGCTAGAAGGGTAGGAGTACGGTGTGAAGTGGGAGTGTGATTATTAGATGGGAGATTTGAGGATATAGAGATATTATTTGAGTGATTATGACGATCGGGAGATGAGTACGGACGGGAGTGTGAGGGTAATGAAGTATGAGAAGTGATGGACTAGAAGGAGTACTCTGAAGTGATGTAATACAGATAGTGATATTTATATAGAGAAGTGGGATAAGGTGATGAAGATGTGAGAAGGCTGGATATGTGATTATGAAGCTTGTGAACTCGTGATAGATATATGAGTTGAGTAGAGGATCGTGAGGCAGTGATAAGAACGCGTTGGAAAGGAGCAGTAGATGATGATTAAATGTAAGTATTCGTAGATTACTATATAGTAAAGAGATTATAATCTTAGTGGTATAGTTATATTGGACTTACGGGCGCGCGTCGTGGCGAGCGATACTGTGAGTGCGATGGAATAGTATGATAAGAATGATTTCGTATGAGTGTGAGTCTAGAGAATGTATTAGGTGACAAGTGATCCATGTTAATAGAAGAGAGTGCATGCGGTATCTAGGGATGTGGGAGCAGATGTTAGGTCCAACGTCAGTAGTGTAGCAATACCGTATATGAGAGGTATTTCACCAACGGCAGTGAGATGAGATGGGACATTTGGAGTTAGGTTGAGAGGGAAGATTGTAGCAGCGAGGAGTGCCCACAGGTGGAGCAATATGTAGAGTGCAAGAATCGTGAAGTGGTAGGGAGTACAGGCCAGAGAAGACACCAGATATACGTGCATCAGGATTGTGGTATAGCAGTGCGAATGGGGAGCAAACGGATTGTCTACCCCCGCCCCCTTGGTTCTTCCCCTCCCACAAGCCCGCCCACCCCTCACCCCCTCCCGCTCCCCCATCCTGTATCTTCACGCGGGGATATTCACACCAAATCAATGCTGTCCACATAGACGTAAGAAAGAAGTTTACCCCCCCCAGGAACACACAACCCCCGGACTAATGTCGGAAGAGAAATGGAAGTTAGGTCAGAATCACAATGTTCTGTGACTTTATCCACATCGGATTCAGGAGATGACATGTTTGGAAGTGATAAGCTGATCGACGCTTTTTTGGTGTTGGTTCTAAAGATGCCTGTTGCTCCGATGAAGCAGCATCAGTTCCCTCAAGTAGCTCACCCATAGTTGTATCAACATCCACAGACCGAAGTCCCAGTGCGTGAAACGAGAGCTGGGTAACTCCACGTCGATGAAATTCCACGAGGCGTAGGATAGAGACTAGATGCCGCGATGAAGTAGAAGATCCTCGGTTCTCACCGCAGATCAATCGAGATTGCAGGCAGTCTCGAGTGGCTCTTAGACGAGCTGTAGAGGTCAAGTTATATAATTCTGTGATGGATGGTTGATTGCACTCTGGGACCAACTCAGATGTTTGAAGTAGATTGGCTGAAACTAGGCGGGATGGACACAATGGAAAGAGACGTAAAGTCAGATGTTGCAAACCAACTGCATCTGCATGTGATCGAACCTTATCCAGTCTGTCATCCAGGATACGGCTTCTCGGGATCTCCTGAAATTTTCGCGTTTCATTATTCACAGTAGTACGTTGTGTGTTTACGTCTGCCATGTTCAAAGCCTCCAAATTTTCAAAAGTAACTTCTGGATCGAGGCCCAAAGGAACCATGCGTGAATTGTGCGGATAAAAGGCTAGCTTCCTGTAGGCGCCACCCTCTAAAAGTGCTTTGTGTATGGAGGAGGTTCTTGCAACACTGACTGCGTGGTTTCTTTGTTCACGTCCCTCAGTAAGGAGCATCACAATACGCCCTATACGCTGACGGCCCGTTCGTCCAAATCGCTGCATTAGCCGTATAGGTGACTTGAACGCGTCGAAACAGACAATTAGGTCAACCTGACCAACATCCAGTCCCTCTTCGCCCACACATGTGGAAACGAGGGTGTTGTACACGCCTGATCGAAAGGCGTTCATCACACGGATTTGATCACGTTGAGAAATTCCTGCGGATGGTGACGGTCCCGTTGACAAGCCAGAGGTTGTCGGAGATTGATCTTCAGATTTCGAGGCGGCTATTAGTACGGGGGATCGGATGGCACCCAGAACCCTGACCGATAAAACTTGCAGGTCGAATCAAGGGACGTAGCTGTTTGAGCATGTGCATAATTTCGTCAACAGAGTCACGAAATTGGCTGAACACAATCACACGCGTCTCTGTATTTGACAGACAAGTACTAAAGTGACGTACCAACAATTCTTTCAGCTTGTCTAGTTTTGGATGGCCGCCCAGGAAAGGAGCCTGGGTACTGTTCAATTCTAAATTCGAATTGCATCTGGACTGAAAACGGTTGCACAAGTCCAACCATATTTGTTCCACTCCCGGAAGACGCATTAGTTCAGTACGAACAAATCCACTAGCTCGTTGACCGAATAGAACACCATTCAAGTACTGATAAAGTGGACGCAGACCATGTTGATCGAGCAATTCGATCGCATGTAGCAGACAAGTCACCAAGCCGAAATCACACTGAATCGATCCGGCATCTCTAGCTGACAGCTGTGCAGCTAGTGGACCGGAAGACCAGTCCTCTCGTGCCTTGACTATGGTGTACTTGGCCATGCGTTCCGGGCGCAGATCCCCCATCCCCGCACGAATCGCACCAAGTGAATGTAGCCGTTCCAGTGGCATCCGCACACAGTCCACAAGCTGTTGTCTGAAACCGCTCAGTTCCGGACCGAGCGGGACAACAATTGTTTCGACCTGGCGATGTTGCACATACGACTTTACGTCAGCACTCGCTTCCGTTCGCAATTCCAAATGTGAGATGAGGAGATTTGCGATCACAGCCTGCACGCCTTGAATGTCAGCTGCGGGTGTGGCTGACAGAGCGATGACGCGGAACTGCCGGTGTGCACAGGGCGGGGCCGTAAGCAGACGAATCACCTGTACGTAGATAAATACAAAAATTTCGAAAAATGACAGAAAGCAAATATGAGACAAAAAACGCAGTCAGATGAACATATTGTCATAAATAATTTTCAAAACAAGTATTTGAATGCAGCGGTGCGCAAAACAGCGTACGCTTCAAAAAATGATCTTCCATCCAAATGACAAATCGGAAGTAATCCGACACGTATCCTGCTCCCGCACAAACTCTATCAAGATCAACCATACATTTAAGTGGCTCCAGTTTCACTATACAAAATATTTGGCAGGCTCCACAGAGCCTAAATCTCAACAAGCACGCGAATTTTACTAAAGATGTGTGTTTGAAACGATGCCCACAGCAGCCCGTTTATTTAACACGTTTGCCTTGTCGTTGAACGTAATACACGCTTTTGCCATCTCTAAACAATTGATGCGCAAACTCACGTCCATTTTACTGAAAGCAGAATGGTTCCTGGTTAGTATGCCTCTGCTGCGCTACTTGCATTTCGTCATTATCAGTTTCAGCTTTGAGCCACACCTGAGGTTACCACGGTTTGGGCTGCCGTTGAGTCTGACAGTAGTTCCACGAGGTGCAAATCATCAAACAAGCAAAAATGTACGACGAAGCTGGGCAAACACATGAGGAAGAGTCATTAACCCGACGGATGCAGACTTGTCACCGAATGCCACAGTCTTTCACGTCAAAGAATGTTTCCAACCTAGAAGGGGGCACCTGTTAAACTATGACCAGTGAGGTGGTCAAGGTTTCCGTAGTCCATAACCACGTCATCTTCTGGTTGTCTTGTGGCTTTTTTATTCGTCAGCAGCCGGACTGAACAATGCGTGGTGTGACGATCGCTTTCCTGGCATACCTTGCAGGTGGCCCAAATAGTGAAATGTTCATCTCCTCGGTTGTCGATCGAGAACCTGAACATTGCGGCAATAGCATTGCTCACAAAATCGGACTAGTTGATACAGACTAATCGGTGAGGATAATGGCGGTCGAATGTCGAGAGCACATACGCATTCTCCAAACGAATCGGTCGGTTATTTAGTCTGTAGATCAAAACCGAACGTGCATGCGCCCTGTAAACTTTCCCTCTAACCGAAAGTCTGATCGATGTCGCTAATAGGAGAGAATAATAAACCATGTTCTTTCGTTATCTTCACGGATGCCTCATTAGCAATTATATAAACCAATGAGGTGACGTTATCCAAATAGGTGAAGTGAACAACAGTCTCAAGGGTTTACCTGCAACAAAAAAAGACAGCATCAAGACCAACCCAGTCTCATAACACACTACACTTCGAAGAAGTAAACTGAACGCTACACAAATCAGTAATCGCAATTAACCAGTTCAATGGGATCTGAATGTCGTCTGAAGAAAAATTGAGTAGAACAATAACGTTCGGATATCTAATATCAGTCAAGCCATACTCTGACGGGAGCTATACCCGGAGATCCAGGGAACATCTCAGTGTTCCAGAAGTCGCGTATTTAAAGACGGTAAGGAGGATCGGACATTGCTGTCACACACCACTGGAAAAGGAAGAATGGCCGAGATGGCCGCTATAAATGCGTAATCTGCATTCGGAGCGGGCATCCCACTGAAACATTCGGACAGCACGTCTGGAAATCGAATCAAAACAGCGTTCGGATCCAAAAATACCACAACCGCTGGTTGATAACAGGATGGTCGACGCTCCAGTGTCCGTGCTAAACTTATCGATGCACCTTTGACGGGTTCAGATTCCTGCCCGTTCTGGCATTCAGTTCTCTCTAGGTTTTAAAAGCCACCGTATTATGTGACCCGTGAGTAATTTGGGTGCGTCAGGAAAAAGGCTGATGCCACCGTGGTTTTCACATAATGTTCCGGTACCTTTCTTGAAGATGAAAATGAGTGTTAGCAACGCCAATCACAAAGCACTACACACGAACGGAACGCTGTCACTTGAGATGATCACCACCAACTTTGAAACGACGATCGAGGCTCGTCTGGAATGTCATCCAACCACACTCCACATCTTCTACGGTTGAATGACATGGTCCAGGTCCGTTGAACAGTTCTTCGAAATCCTCAATTCAACTGTCAAGTCATTGCGACAAGCCGTACACACATGAACCATCTTTATCGTATAGTATCACTAACGTCCTATTCCTGTGCAAGCGCAACCGTCATTCAGAAAAAAACACCGCCCGGCTATCCTCTGGTAGCAGATGTTGGTCGACTTCTCTAGCTCACACGACCAAGTAAGTTCCACGCACACTCCTTATCGCGCTTAATCGAAGTTTACTTATGGGCTTTGTCGAGTCGACAGAAATAAATTTCCGTACTGTCTGTAGCGGTCCTTTCTAACAGGCAAATTCACAGCAGGTTCGCGTAGATGTTGATAAATCGACCGTGCACGTTTGATGCACGCTTATGTGGCTTGGATCCTCATACACTCTGCTACCTTGACGTGCTGGTCGGGCTTATGCACTACATCGATCCGGATGGCTATCTTGACTAGGAATTCCGTCCAACCTTGTCAGACAGACCAAATGGAAGTGGTCGGACGGAAAGTAGATGCATTCATAGAGTTGTATGCCATTACTGGCCGCCTAGAAATGCTCAGGTAGTGAGACACGATCCTGTGAGCATACGGCAGAAGTATTTTTCTAATTGTGGCACAGCTGTAGCAAAAAAGAAAACACGGGGTTAGAAAAGGTACCCTCGAACAAAGTGCACTCCCACCACCCGACGGTTGACCGTAACCGCCAGCATACTATCCAGTACGGTAGAAAAGCATCCAGTCCCATTCAAAAACGTGATGTAGCTTCGAACACATCCACCGCGCACAGCAGTGATCAGAATCAGACATTACTGTCTTATTCACTGCATCCTCGGGCTAGACAATCCCCTTACTGTCAAATGAATCAGATTCCTGAGCCATTGGGTCTGGCTAAGGTGCCCCAAGAAAACCCTCTATCCTGTAGTCTCGCAGGTCGGAAATTTGAGCCAAATACTCAGGGTGGGATCTATCAAATGAACCCCCTTTCGCGGCATAAACGACCAAGAAGTAATAGAAATTATCGTTTTCCTGACTGACATCATTCATCCATTCCGACTCTCTCTCTATCCCTCCCCCCAATATTTCTGCCTTCCGTGTGCCCTCGGGTGACAGTTGTTTTTCGTTGATTCCAAGCCAACTTGGTAAACATTGACGCATTCAATATCCGCACTCTCCGACTTGTTGGTCAGCAAGCTGCTCTGGCAAATACGCTCTCAAGTCTGAAGCCTGATGTGTGCTGTGTGTCGAATACGCGAGTCCACAATTTCAATGCCATTATTCATTTGGGCTCATCTTTAGGTGACCGTCAACCCAGATGGGTCTCTCGTACGGTCTGTGGTGACGTCAAGCTGAATCTCGTGGTCAAACTGGAGTGGGAATCACATTGAAGTCCAGAGCAAGACATTGTTTGCTCGAATGGATCCCAGTAAACAGTCGCTTATGTGCTGTCAGATTCAACCTCCGAAAGCAGATTAAACACTTTAATATCATCGTACTAGTCGGCGACTCTAATGTCCAACCTGATCGTCTTTCTCAAGAGACGAAGCGGCTGAATGGTGTGCCTGGTATCCGGACACAACACACTGATAATGACGAAAGACTAATGCAGCTGGACGCATCTCACTATGTGTGTTTCGAGCATTGCATTTCAACACAGGAAGAGATATTGTGTTACATGGAGACCTTCCTGTTCTTCTCAGTCATGGACACAACTCGATCGTATAACAGTCGGTTACAGGTGGCATCACTCTGTTGGAGACTGTCCTGTACTTTGAGGCAACCTTCCGGATTCAGATCACACTGTTGTGCGCGTCCCTTTTGTTTCGTCATTTGCCCAGGGGCGAAACACTCGTAAATGCAAGATAATTAACTGTCATGGAACGTGCTTTTCTATCTGACAGTGGAAGAAAGCCTATTTTCCTTGATCCGTAATTGGCTGTTGAGTCGATATGAGTGAGACCATGTGTGAAAAAGATGGCTCATTTGTCAACTGCCAACCGCGTCGACGTAACAGATGGGCTGAACATTTTAAGGAACACTTTAGCTGGCCTCCGCCGGAATATGTAAACAACGGGACCCGAATAGTCAGTTATTATGTTCCAGAGGCCTCCCGTTAAAAAGTGAAGTTGCTCCGGAACTTTCGTTATTGATGCGTAACAAGGATGGTGGGGTGATACTGATATTGGAACTAACGGAAGACCTTCAGACAGTTTAGGGAGCTGAAGAGGTACCTCATGAGGGTTTATGGAGAACCGTCTCGGGTGGTCCTCATTTCTGGTGGTGTTTGCCAGGGGTGTCCGGTCTCCCTCTTCCCATCCAATTCTTGTCACGGACGACATTCGCGAAGATGCGCCTGGGGGATTCAATAAGCTTGGTGTTGAGCTTTTTCCTAGCATTAGGTTGACTGATCTGGAGTATGCGGATAACATTGTCTTACTTAGCCCCTCTGCCGAAGACATGCAGACCATGCTGAACAAGGTGAATGACCGGGCTGGTTTGTATGGAATGCGCTTCGCACCTTCAAAGTGCAGTGTTACTTCAAGACTGGGGCATTTCCACTCCTACTTTCTTTATTGCAGGTAATCCGCTTGAGACTGTGGACAGTTTCACATACTTGGGTAGCACTATCTCGTCAGCTTGTAATATTGCTGGTGAGATACCAGCAATGGTAGCAAAGCACGAGTTGCATTTGCCAACATCTTCTGTGTTGAGATGGACGAGATGCGCAAATATTGTAGTCGTCGATCACTCATATCAGTGCGTCGCACCCAGACACTGAACATTCCACTCAGCCGCTTAGTTTTCAGAGGAGGACGGTCAAGTTATGTGTTCGCATCGTGAGCAAGAACACGGATGTCTGAGTGTTTAGCGTGCTTCAGACGGCCAAAGAGAAGATTGCGGGATACCCTTGACAACACCTGAGCTATCATCTGTTGCGGTACTGCATGTAAAGCAAACAAGCGTCTTCCAGGTCCGTGTCGACAAATTCTGGTCGAAATACAATGCCTGATGGAATAAAAACGACCGTTCACTGGTATCTAATCGAAAGAACTTTACTGCATCGTATAGCTCAGTATGAGCCCCACTCCAGCGTAACCGGGAGATAGGGTTCGATGTCATTAGAGACCAAGAGAAAAATCCGTCGATACATGGTAGTACCCAGGTCAATGAGCATTCTAAGATCATAAATGCACGTGTCAGACACACAGCACACGTTCGACTTCAGACTCGAGAGAGTCATCGTCGAAACGCCCTGTTGATCTGTTTCTGGGACAGTGGGGATATTAAAGGTGTCTAACAGATGTCTTGATCTGACAGATTGAATGGTAGAAGCAGAGGAAAGAAAATGAAAATGAGTGCGCTGGTCCGCAACAGCAACGATAATTTCGGACATGCCGTGGAAAGGAGTTGCCTTGGGGAATCCACCAGGAGCAAATGACTCAAAAGTCCCACCCACTTGAAAGTGAGAGGGTTGGCCTAACCTGGTGGATGTAGCGAATGAGACATTGACGTCTGATTCTACGAGCAGTAGGTATGTGCAAAGTTGGATAAGCCGTATGGAAAGTATCGTAAGTTCTTCACTCGTAACGAATGACGCACTGGCGGTCACGGTTGACCGTAAAGTGATTAGAGTGTTTTTTGTCCAAACGTTTCTTTTCTAATTTCCCCCACCTTATACGGAAAACAACAGGGAAATAATTTTTTTAAAGAAATANACGGATGCCTCATTAGCAATTATATAAACCAATGAGGTGACGTTATCCAAATAGGTGAAGTGAACAACAGTCTCAAGGGTTTACCTGCAACAAAAAAAGACAGCATCAAGACCAACCCAGTCTCATAACACACTACACTTCGAAGAAGTAAACTGAACGCTACACAAATCAGTAATCGCAATTAACCAGTTCAATGGGATCTGAATGTCGTCTGAAGAAAAATTGAGTAGAACAATAACGTTCGGATATCTAATATCAGTCAAGCCATACTCTGACGGGAGCTATACCCGGAGATCCAGGGAACATCTCAGTGTTCCAGAAGTCGCGTATTTAAAGACGGTAAGGAGGATCGGACATTGCTGTCACACACCACTGGAAAAGGAAGAATGGCCGAGATGGCCGCTATAAATGCGTAATCTGCATTCGGAGCGGGCATCCCACTGAAACATTCGGACAGCACGTCTGGAAATCGAATCAAAAACAGCGTTCGGATCCAAAAATACCACAACCGCTGGTTGATAACAGGATGGTCGACGCTCCAGTGTCCGTGCTAAACTTATCGATGCACCTTTGACGGGTTCAGATTCCTGCCCGTTCTGGCATTCAGTTCTCTCTAGGTTTTAAAAGCCACCGTATTATGTGACCCGTGAGTAATTTGGGTGCGTCAGGAAAAAGGCTGATGCCACCGTGGTTTTCACATAATGTTCCGGTACCTTTCTTGAAAGATGAAAATGAGTGTTAGCAAGCGCCAATCACAAAGCACCACAAAGGAACGGAACGCTGTCACTTGAGATGATCACCACCAACTTTGAAACGACGATCGAGGCTCGTCTGGAATGTCATCCAACCGCACAATCCACATCTTCTACGGTTGAATGACATGGTCCAGGTCCGTTGAACAGTTCTTCGAAATCCTCAATTCAACTGTCAAGTCATTGCGACAAGCCGTACACACATGAACCATCTTTATCGTATAGTATCACTAACGACCCTTATCCGTTGCAAGCGCAACCGTCATTCAGAAAAAAACACCACCCGGCTATCCTCTGGTAGCAGATGTGGTCGACTTCTCTAGCTCACACGACCAAGTAAGTTCCACGCGCAGTCTTTATCGTGCTTAATCGAAGTTTACTTATGGGCTTTGTCGAGTCGACAGAAATAAATTTCCGTACTGTCTGTAGCGGTCCTTTCCTAACAGGCAAATTCACAGCAGGTTCGCGTAGATGTTGATAAATCGACCGTGCACGTTTGACCGTAACCGCCAGCATACTATCCAAGTACGGTCGAAAAACATCCAGTATCATTCAAAAGCCGTGATGTAGCTTCGAATACATCCACTGCGCACAGCAGTGCTCAGAATCAGACATCAATGTCTTATTCACTGCATCCTCGGGCTAGGCAAGCCCCTCACTGTCAAATGAATCAGATTCCTGAGTCATTGGGTCTGGCTAAGGTGCCCCAAGAAAACCCTGTATCCTGTTAGTCTCGCAGGTCGGAAATTTGAGCCAAATACTCAGGGTGGGATCTATCAAATGAACCCCCTTTCGCGGCATAAACGACCAAGAAGTAATAGAAATTATCGTTTTCCTGACTGACATCATTCATCCATTCCGACTCTCTCTCTATCCCTCCCCCCAATATTTCTGCCTTCCGTGTGCCCTCGGGTGACAGTTGTTTTTCGTTGATTCCAAGCCAACTTGGTAAACATTGACGCATTCAATGTCCGCACTCTCCGACAAGTCGGTCAGCAAGCTGCTCTGGCAAGTACTCTCTCAAGTCTGAAGCTTGATGTGTGCTGCGTGTCGGAATACGCGAGTCCACAATTTCAATGCCATTATTCATTTGGGCTCATCTTTAGGTGACCGTCAACCCAGATGGGTCTCTCGTACGGTCTGTGGTGACGCCGAAGCTGAATCTCGTGGTCAAGCTGGAGTGGGAATCACACTGAGTTCCAGAGCAGAGACAATGTTTGCTCGATTGGATCCCAGTAAACAGTCGCTTATGTGCTGTCAGATTCAACCTCCGAAAGCAGATTAAACACTTTAATATCATCGTACTAGTCGGCGACTCTAATGTCCAACCTGATCGTCTTTCTCAAGAGACGAAGCGGCTGAATGGTGTGCCTGGTATCCGGACACAACACACTGATAATGACGAAAGACTAATGCAGCTGGACGCATCTCACTATGTGTGTTTCGAGCATTGCATTTCAACACAGGAAGAGCATTGTGTTACATGGAGACCTTCGTGTGCTTCTCAGCCATGGACACAACTGGATCATATAGCAGTCGGTTACAGGTGGCATCACTCTGTTGGAGACTGTCCTGTACTTTGAGGCAACCTTCCGGATTCAGATCACACTGTTGTGCGCGTCCCTTTTGTTTCGTGATTTGCCCAGGGGCGAAACACTCGTAAATGCAAGATAATTAACTGTCATGGAACGTGCTTTTCTATCTGACAGTGGAAGAAAGCCTATTTTCCTTGATCCGTAATTGGCTGTTGAGTCGATATGAGTGAGACCATGTGTGAAAAAGATGGCTCATTTGTCAACTGCCAACCGCGTCGACGTAACAGATGGGCTGAACATTTTAAGGAACACTTTAGCTGGCCTCCGCCGGAATATGTAAACAACGGGACCCGAATAGTCAGTTATTATGTTCCAGAGGCCTCCCGTTAAAAAGTGAAGTTGCTCCGGAACTTTCGTTATTGATGCGTAACAAGGATGGTAGGGAGATACTGATATTGGAACTAACGGAAGACCTTCAGACAGTTTAGGGAGCTGAAGAGGTACCTCATGAGGGTTTATGGAGAACCGTCTCGGGTGGTCCTCATTTCTGGTGGTGTTTGCCAGGGGTGTCCGGTCTCCCTCTTCCCATCCAATTCTTGTCACGGACGACATTCGCGAAGATGCGCCTGGGGGATTCAATAAGCTTGGTGTTGAGCTTTTTCCTAGCATTAGGTTGACTGATCTGGAGTATGCGGATAAAGGAGTCTTACTTAGCCCCTCTGCCGAAGACATGCAGACCATGCTGAACAAGGTGAATGACCGGGCTGGTTTGTATGGAATGCGCTTCGCACCTTCAAAGTGCAGTGTTACTTCAAGACTGGGGCATTTCCACTCCTACTTTCTTTATTGCAGGTAATCCGCTTGAGACTGTGGACAGTTTCACATACTTGGGTAGCACTATCTCGTCAGCCGGTAACATTGCAGGTGAGATACCAGCAATGGTAGCAAAGCACGAGTTGCATTTGCCAACATCTTCTGTGTTGAGATGGACGAGATGCGCAAATATTGTAGTCGTCGATCACTCATATCAGTGCGTCGCACCCAGACACTGAACATTCCACTCAGCCGCTTAGTTTTCAGAGGAGGACGGTCAAGTTATGTGTTCGCATCGTGAGCAAGAACACGGATGTCTGAGTGTTTAGCGTGCTTCAGACGGCCAAAGAGAAGATTGCGGGATACCCTTGACAACACCTGAGCTATCATCTGTTGCGGTACTGCATGTAAAGCAAACAAGCGTCTTCCAGGTCCGTGTCGACAAATTCTGGTCGAAATACAATGCCTGATGGAATAAAAACGATCGTTCACTGGTATCTAATCGAAAGAACTTTACTGCATCGTATAGCTCAGTATGAGCCCCACTCCAGCGTAACCGGGAGATAGGGTTCGATGTCATTAGAGACCAAGAGAAAAATCCGTCGATACATGGTAGTACCCAGGTCAATGAGCATTCTAAGATCATAAATGCACGTGTCAGACACACAGCACACGTTCGACTTCAGACTCGAGAGAGTCATCGTCGAAACGCCCTGTTGATCTGTTTCTGGGACAGTGGGGATATTAAAGGTGTCTAACAGATGTCTTGATCTGACAGATTGAATGGTAGAAGCAGAGGAAAGAAAATGAAAATGAGTGCGCTGGTCCGCAACAGCAACGATAATTTCGGACATGCCGTGGAAAGGAGTTGCCTTGGGGAATCCACCAGGAGCAAATGACTCAAAAGTCCCACCCACTTGAAAGTGAGAGGGTTGGCCTAACCTGGTGGATGTAGCGAATGAGACATTGACGTCTGATTCTACGAGCAGTAGGTATGTGCAAAGTTGGATAAGCCGTATGGAAAGTATCGTAAGTTCTTCACTCGTAACGAATGACGCACTGGCGGTCACGGTTGACCGTAAAGTGATTAGAGTGTTTTTTGTCCAAACGTTTCTTTTCTAATTTCCCCCACCTTATACGGAAAACAACAGGGAAATAATTTTTTTAAAGAAATAGCTCTGCTGTACACTAAAATGATCGTCTTATCACTCAAGCACTCTATTAGTGCAAAACACAGCCCTCAACGCGACTGCTTCTCGTCTGGCCGCTTCCCCTTGACCAGTTTGACATGGTTCTAGCAGCAGTAGTCGAAACCCCAGACAGCATGAATCGACACAATACGCCACCTGGCAACCACGTCAAGGCGATAGATGAAACTTGAAGTAAATTCTTCACGGAGAGTTTCTTACCTTTATCGTAAATTATCCCCTTCTATACTGTTGGAAAGGACGAATTCGTCTCTTCTGATTGAGTTCGGTACGAAGCTTTTGTAGCTAAGCTACTTGTGCACGAACTTATCCTCAAAGTGGAAGACTGGACGTACCTGAGGGATTGTTTGACCGCAGTTATCATAAACTGAGCCATTTCCAGTCACACACACACACACACACAAAGAAATGTCGGTGTTCTGCAAAGCACCATTCAATCTGCTATCCTGTTTTTGTCGTTCATCAGTGCCATTTTTTTCTATCT
>LOND01028708.1:39700-51883 GCA_014220965.1 Paragonimus kellicotti | reverse complement strand
CTATAATGAATCCGCACCAACTTCACTGCTGTAGAATACATTCACTAGGATGACCATGTTTTAGCTATTTTCGTTGGGAACGCCGCCCAACCAGTCTGACGCTTGTTTGAATTCTGAAGATCGACTGGAGTTTCCGTTGAGATTCGTTCTCTTTGGCAGCGGTCGTGTGGTTATGCTAAAGGTTCTCTCACATCCAACTCCCACATACAACCATGAATATTTACAATAACAACAAATCCATACTGCATCGGCCGTCTCGCAGTATAAACCGGGTCGCCCTATCTGCTGCATACAGCAGGGTGGATAGGCGAAAACATGCTACTGCTGACCTCCTCCCCACTGTCCTATCAAATTTAGCACTCAGACTCCTCCCGACCCTTATTTCTAGTAATTACTCTACAGATCCCACAACAGATATAGCTAATCGTAGTAACACTGTGCCGGTAAGTCCCATCTCTTGCCATTCAGCCTCAGGCCTCCCTCGTCCCTTGCTTAGACCTAGAACGCGAATTAATATAGGTGCCTTCAACGTTCGCACGCTAAAACAGATAGGTCAGCAAGCGGCTCTCGCACGAACGTTAGACTCGTTGCATGTCGATATCTGTTGTATCTCAGAAACTGGAATCCAAAACAGTAGTCAGTGTATGGAACTAACAGCACCCGCATTGTCTGTCCAATGTTGGTTATATACTTCGGGTGACTCCACGACCGCCGCTACAGGTCAAGCTGGAGTAGGTATAGTCCTCAGCACGACGGCCGCAGCCGCATTAGTAGATTGGATTCCTGTTAACAGTAGACTTTGTGCCGTCCGCTTGGCAGGTTCTGTTAAGGTCCAGCTCTAGACGCAAGACTTTCAGAAATTTATTCATTGTCTGCTTATGCTCCTACTGACTGTAGTGACCGCTCAAGGACCTGTTATTCGGATCTGGCCGCTCTCCTGCGGTCGACACACGGTTCTGGTATAGTCGTTCTGGCCGGATATATGAACGCCCGGTCGACCACCTTGGTGAGACCGAGTCTCGTTTAGGTGGCAGGTTTGGGATAGCATCACATCGATCAGATAATGGTGGGCGATTGTTGCAGCTGTGCGCTGAGCATAAGCTATTTTTAGCCAGCACTAGTTTTAGACATCGTGCACGTCATCATCATCATCATCATCACCATCATAGACAGCAATACATCAGTGGTTTACACTGATGCTAGGCTGCACATGATCGCTATACTTCAAAGCCTCCGTTCTTCATATCAGATCCGGTTTCCGATGGATCACATAGCAGTCTATTTTTATCCAAGACTGTTATTCTTATTGGAGCACATGTTTGGATTCGAGTCATGCGTTGGTACTTTGCCCTTTTGTTCTTAATTTCGCGGGTCTTATTCGTCTTCCGTGATGTGACACTCGCGACTCACTGAGTCAGCACCCGGAGATTTTAGATGAAGTGTCAACTGATCGGGCTCAGTGGTACAAACGTGTTTGTTCCGCCTAGATGTCTTTGAAGTAATTGTACTGGATCACGCGTGACGCTTAGAGCTGTGTTAAAGGTGTCTCGCTGATAAAGTCCTATTATCACAACTTTTTTTTATTGCAAGATGTTGGCATCTTGATGATATGTTTGGATATACGTCTAGTTATTTTTAATGCTTGGGTCTCCTCCCTTTCATTTTTTCTTGGTTGTTAAACTTTAACGATAACCACTGATATTGCTGACTATGATGAGGATAATGATTCATACTCCATGTCGGTCAAGTTATTGAGAAATTCAATGTCAAACCCATAGGGTTCTCCCATCGCACCTTGCAGAATGTTGTCTATGACAAACTTTATCAAAAAGGGAGAGATCGGACATCTTTTGGAGAACCTCACTGAACGCATTGAACACGCGGGACAGTCGTCCGTATACCCTCACCTTGGATTCTAAATGAGCTTCTATTGATCTTAACTGGGTTCACATATTTTTTTTAACGTTTTTCGTGAACGAATCTACCCCACTTTAAAACTTTGACCAAAGCACGTGCGATTGACGCATACTTGTTTTGAATGTGTCTGCTTCCTTTGGGTTTAGTAAGCTGACTTAATAGGACATCTACGATTAACTTGTACCCAGTAGTTACTTGACTATTGCTTGTAAGCTTGACACGTAGTCCGAGGGAATTCTGTCAGATCTGTCACCATCCTCCCTTTACCATCTTTGAAGGAAGGAAAAGAGTGATAATCTACCTCAGAAACCTTCAAAAACTTATGTTGCAGGGCCACCTTGACTTTCGCTTGGAGGGGATATCTGCCACGTAGTAATTAGCTATTCAGATCCGGTCGCCAGTGTGGTTCGAGTGGGGTCAGCTGAAATGTTCTTTACAATGTTAACTTTACCTGTCAAATGGGCTCGATTGATTAGTGACGAACAATCCAAATTTTCCAAATATTGTCTCGCTTCCGCCAATTCCACGACCAATACGATCACCAATCAGGCAGAATGACATTTTGCTTGTCTCAACTAAAAAGTTTGCTCTATCTCCCCATTGTTTGGTCAGGTGATCCTCACTATCTTTGCGCAAACTTTTAGTTAGCTTGCATGTAAATGCTCAACAGTCGGCATAAATTTCGATGCCAGTTAGAACCGTCTGACGTTTGTTCGTAAGGCTTATAGACCTGCCAGAAATCCGATTATGTCGCAACTCTGCATCTCCTTTGAAGTATACTTCACAGTAAACTTACACAGCTGCCTAGAATTATTCCCAGTGTTTGTTCTCCCCTCTTACCTCATTTAAGCTGGGCAATTGGTTCGGTGGTGTTTCCTGATATACGTCGTTCACGCTCTGTTTTCGAGCGTCAGTCGTTTATCCCATATATATGAGTGTATGATTTGTGAACGAGCGATCGACGAATGTGGGCATGCACAGCACCATCGTCCGAGTTCAGGTGAATGCTTCAAGACAAACGGCAAAGTTTATCACGGCGACGCCACCTACACTTGGTTACTGTATGGTTTATATGCGTCTGTGGTTGTACTCCGCTGAACGGTTTCCATGTGACACTGCCTTTTCTTATGTTGAAGTGCAATTCCCAAAGTATACAGATCATCATCATCATCATAGACAGCAATACATCAGTGGTTCACACTGATGCTTAACTGCCACACAACCACGAAGAAAAAACCTATATAGGAAGAAAGAAGAAAAAAGAGGAGGGGAAGTGGACCTAACTACTAAAAATAGCTACGTCTATATTCAAACATACAACATCAAGGCGCCTACACCTTGCAAACAAACAACCGAGCTGTGAGTGAAAGTAAGGCGTCATCAGCAAGACAGCTTCCTTACGGCTTTCACTGCCCCGCATCATTAAGTGCACTCACTTCACAGACAACTCGGCCAAACAACGACAACATTCACGCCACTGAGCTCGATTAGCCGCCATCTCACCTAACGTCTCAAGCCACCGACTCTGTGAGTCGCGAGGGCCCCAGCCCGGGAGACGAACCCGACCTACAGTGACCAACCCCTTCGTAAACGATTTCATTTGTCTACGCCAGGTCATCATCTGTCCACCTCGCACCTTGCGCCAGTCGGCCGCAGCGTCGGCAAACAGTGCTCGGTGTGGCAAACGACTAGCTGGCATCCTTAGTACATGACCTAACCATCTAAGTCTGTGCAAATGTAGCGACTGAACAAAAGAACTCGTTTGACAATCAGTGCCAAACACCCGCTTCCTAACCTCCTCGTTGCTTACTCGCTGGTGCCACCCGATACGAGCGATTGAACGCAGACATCGGTGGTCAACCCGAAGATGGTTCACGTCCTCTACCCTGAGCGGCCACGTTCCACTGCCGTATACAGATCGTCAAATGCACATGTCTGTAGCAGCCTCTCATCGTTTTCAGCGCGTTGTTCTCTGATACCAGCCCACACCGTCCAGCCGTTTATCCTTTGTAGAAAGGATGCGAAGTCAGGTGATTGGGTTACCTGTTTGCACATAGATACCTGTGTGTTCTGCTTCAGAAGGTTAACGTGAGCGTCGTAGAGCGTCTTCTTGATAATATCGGACTAGCTATCCATCGACAGGTATGTTGATATAATGAAAACACCTGTTTGTTTTCTGTTTACAGGCTCCTCGAACGACGTCCTGAGCCTGACTGTACGCAGGCGAACGTTCCTTGTGATCCGATCTGGTAACAATTGCTCTTCTTCGGAGTACGGTGCGATCTTTATTCTGACTTGACTGTGAAGCTCAATATCGGTATCACCAGAGTCTATGAAAGAGAAATGCCTTGGTCGGCGGCTTTCTGGAAATGAGACTTAGCCGTTGACTGCTAAAGTCGTATCTCCGAAGCATGGCGCATTTCAGGCTGCAGACTTGAGAAAGTACTTCCCAAAATAACTTCCCAACTAACTTTTCGGGTATCAAAAGCGCTAATGTTTGCTAGCTTGTTACTCAAGTCCGGAGCATAATATGCATCGTGCCTCGGAGGTACGACTCTAACATCCGCTTACCAACAAGTAACTTAGTTGCTCGATTTCGTCACCTTTCCTCAGATGAGAAGTGGCTAGGTGGCATGCCTAGTGTCTGAGGACAACAAATTGGCAATGATGTGGGGCTGCTACAGACATGTGTGCATTTTATAATCTGTATAGTTCGAGTATCACCAAGTGGTACAGCAAACCTGGGGCATTCCAGTTTCTAAATTTCTATTTCGTTTAAGACTGTGGACGGATTCACATACTTTAAAAAAGATCCAGTTGTGAAAAATGTGGACTCCGACTGGGTTCGAACCGGCGAGAAAAAACAGCATGCCCAGGCTCGCATATGTAGTTAACACCATCTCTTCATTCTGTACGTATTACTGATGAGATAACAGCGAGGACAACAAAGGCAAGTGTTGTCTTTTTCAACCCGTGTCATATTAAAGCATGGTGAACACGTCCGGTTATTGTTTAAAAGAAGTGTACACAGTGCATATGTGTTCTGTTTTGCAATTGGTTTTGAAGAGTGGCTTGTCCACGACGAGGATATCAATGGACTAGCTGTGTTCGACTATCGTTCATCGAAATCATGTGGGATTATCGCGTAAGCAACACAGCTGTTCACCAACGTGTATTTTGGAACGCTCAGAACGTGCTATGAGTTGGTCAGCTAATCACGCTTACACAGTCTGCGATGGTTTGATCATTTACCGCATATGCCAGCTGGACGTTTCCCGCACTGCAGTGTTTACTGAAACCACAACCAGTTAAGCAAAATCGCGTGCTGGTTAAGCAACGACCTGGTCACAAAATATGAAGACTCTGGCTGCTCCGTTCTGTAACTTGGGTCAGTTTTACCGACCGCACTGTTGTCTTCGTGATCCCCCAATTCAGCTGAGCTTGAAACTTTACTAGCACTTGTTTGATACTCATGTTCATTGGAGACTTTGATCTTCTAGGCTTTTCTGAGATTTCTGGTCGGTAGCTGACTTACTGTTGTGGATCGTGCATTTTGTACATTTCAAGTGATATGTATTGGACACATTCTTCCTATCTTTTTCTTTCTTAAATACATCGTTAAACTTTCGCACACGTGGATCCCGAATTGTTACGATGTTTCTTTAAGCCGGAGGCATTAGGCAGAGTAGCCGTTTAATTGTTCTCATTCATTCGACATAGTTCATGCTTGATTTATTTCTACATTTGCGAGGTTCTGTTGAACGTGGTGTTATTCGACTGTTTTCATAAAGTAAAATTTTTGCTTGACAAAATGAAGCGAATTTCCTGTATTTCAGGTATTTCTGGAAAACTTTCGATGTGTGAAACTATTAGTCGCTTGATAATCAGTGGTGGCGGCATCAGGAGTCACTAATGATAATCAAATGTTGCGTAGGCATGGAAAACAATGGATGAAACATCCACAAATACTTTATAACAAAGTTCAAGTAACGATTGTCAGTGTTCCTACGCTTTCCGAACAAACAATCGATGGGCACTTGACAGTAAGATAATCTTCGTAGTTCTGTCGAAGACTCTGTATGTCCTAAACATTGTCATCGCGGACCTAGGTTAGCTGCTTTCCCCCCCAGTACCTCAAGTCAAGTCCTCAACGCTAACTGACCCACTAGTAGTTGTCACTTTATCTGGTACTCCTAGCCCATGCTTTACGCCAATCGGCTGTGCGACATTAGTAAACAGTTTTCGGACTTTAGTGTTAAACTGTAAGTGTTTTTCAGCTACAGATGTGGATATGTTTATGAGTTCGAGCCTGACAGACGATAGGTTTCTATCAGATCAGTGTTAGTTGCTAAAATCTTCATATTCAACGACATATCCTGGTCACAGCACTATCTTGCACTGATGGCGGTTAATGTACTGCAGAAAGGAACATTTTCCGGTGCACTCTCCCTACCCTGGACCTTACAATCACATATCGGCCGGTTAGTTATTGACAGGTGGCATTAGTCCAGTCGTAAATAATGTTCATAAGATTGGAAAGGGTTGTTTGCTTAATAGATTCGAATGAATTTTTGTTAATATATATATATCTAATTACTATATATATATATAATATATAATCTAATTCCTACTCATTTTTCCGCCATGAATATGCAGGCCTGTATCTCAGCGATCTCACATTCATCGATGTGGCTGCATCGGCTGCTGCATACCAAGAGTCGGCTACCTCGTGGAAGAACAATGGCAAGCAAGAACGAATCAACAACGTGCTGCGCATCATTTCCAACTTTCAACAATCACACTACCGTACGTATACCGCTTTTGCATTCTGTTGATTTGAAGATGTGTTGTTGTGTTGTGACCACTTGAATAGTACACCTCCGTGTTCACGCACATTCAGAGCAAGATCCCTAGTTCCACCTACTGCGATAGAGGGAAAACAGATACATTACACATAAGTTCAGCGTGATTACAGAGCCCAAAAATACTGCGATATCTCATTGCAAGTAGATGACCAATTAGGGAACGCCCAGTCAGTGAAATGTAAAACCATCAATACGCCAGTGAAAAACTGTTGGGGGAAGTCTATTTTCTTTAAAAATGGTCTATTTTTCGAGATATCTTCGAAAGATAATTATGCCACAACGTGGCAAAACAATTTTGGCGCACGTTTCTCCTGCGTCACTGATTGACCCATCCCACATTTAATGCACCAGTTCAAATGGGATTCTTTGAAGGCTGTTCAGAGACTATATATATGCAGACGCTGGTCTGCAATGTTACCTTTGGTTAGAGAGCAAATACATTCTCGACTGAAGGTCAAGGTCTTCTGTGTTCTTCTGGGGTTTTCGGGTATTGTTACGCTCGTGCTACGTGTCCGCGCTAGACTTTTCTCGTTATCGTTGACCAGCGGGTCATAACAGAAAACATGAACCTCTCACCAGTCAGAACAACACAGTTTATCATGGGGCTTTAAAAAATCAGTCTACCGTTTATCTCTCTGTGTGTTTGTATTCGCCGGCTGTGCTGTTGTCAACGAATCTGGTTGAACATTCACGTGGGTTCACTCCCATTAGTGTTTTCCAGGCGAAGTGCTTGAATGTTCGGAACCATGTATGACAACCAAATGTTTACGATGCGCTTGGGCCGTTGTACACTGTGTGAGCGATGTGTACATATACATATATTCGCATCAACCAACGATCCTCGTCAGTAAACCACTTGATTCCCATTCCAGAAACTTTGGTCGTGGTAGTCTGTTAACTCTTCTTTCATCCAACCTTGGTAGTTTACTGTATCTCGAAGGTGTGATGTCATATCTCAGTTAAGATTTACTTTCTTTCGTTCCGTTAGTTCTAGGTAGTATAGTTTTATACACAATCTCATATTGAAGTTATTTGTGCTTCATATTTTCAATGTCTTTTCCTGGCTTGAGTTGTACCATTCAGCCTACCATCTGGCTAACCGTCATTGGCCGGCCAAACTACAATAGTATTCCATCACACCTCTGTCGGTCTTGTTGAGGTTGCAAGTGGTGCTGTGCAATCCACATGCAACCCACTTTGGTAGGCTTATCTGGAAATAGATGTGTGGGAGCGCGTACAGATTTCTTTCGTGTCAATGAATCACTCATTCGTTTTTATGGCTACTACCTACTTATCTGCTTAATGATGGTGTGGGCGCGACACAAAATTTGACCATGAAAAGCTTGCATATTCCAAGTGACGTTCGAGTATATGCTCAATTATTCATTTTTTACTGTGTGAAACAATAACTCCCTTCAAATTAGGTCCGGTTATCTTAACACAAACGTCGCCTAATCTGGGACTTGTAATGATCTTGATTTTTTCATCCACTAAAGCTCTCTCCACGCGTATTCAACGTTTCAAGTGAACTACACATTTCAAATCAAAGTTTCAAAGAATACAATTTCACAGCGGCTTATAAGCAATAGGTGATTTCACTTATTGATCACGCTTCACTTCCGGCGGAATTTTATGGTCTCATTTTAGCCCATCCGAAGCGCAGTCTATTAGCTATTGATTCCCTTTTAAGTTATCAAATCTGACAATTTTGTGCTGTCAACACAGTTGGTTTGAGGATTTATAATGGCTACTAAGTGTTTTATCAGTAGTGTGTATATTTTGCGGTCTTCACTTTTTGGGTCGCTTGCATAATACGGTGATTTTCTGCATCTACCTTTTTTTTACTAATTGACTAAACTTTGTTTTGTTATTTAGCCTTCGTCCGTGATGACAAAATAGCGTCCTATCTGGAAGCACAGCGATATATTGAGGAACTACAACGGTTTATCGAGGACGCTAACTATAAGTTATCATTGCGCTTAGAACCTCCCACGGTGGACGGCTTCTCCCCGCCCAAAACAGAGTCCGCACGTACGTTGCAAGCCAAACTTGCACTCGGTTCATCGGTACTCAAACCGATTCCATTATATCCAGCCCCGTCGTCCGCGAGCGAGATGGGATACCGGAGCCTCGATCGTCGGCGTGCTCTGGTGCCTACTACAGGCTTCTCGGTAGACGACAGTTCAGATGGATCTAATCAAAAGTCGGTCAAAAGTGCCGCATCTTCGCCACCGTCTGCCAAGTCAACTGACAATTTCATGGTCTCATTAATCCCGTTCGTCCCACTTTCTGTGTCTCAGCAACCTACGGGATGCAAAACGCAGAAGGTCTACACGAAACATCGTTCGCATGAAGCTCCGGTAGCGTTGCCTCATAGGTCTGATCAGACTGGTTCAAATTCTGTGCGTCAGTCGCAGAAAAATACCACACACAGACGAATGTTTAGTTGGACAGGTGGGTACTACACATGTTATTCTGAGACGCTTTTGTACATGGTTTCCCCCCCTGGTTTCTTACTGCATGTATTTTAATTCCAATTTCTATCCTTGTCCAGGAGCCTTTATGTATGAACCATGTTGCGCGCTTTCTGTTACGTTTTCACCTCACATGGTGCCAAAGTTATTTGCTGGATAACAGAAGGTTTCTCCTGAACTTTGTATACCGTTAGGCACCCTCTCAATGTTTTCTGAATGTAGACAGTTGTTCAAACTTCAAATTACTTAATATCGTGGCTGGACAACCGTATGCTGAAGGTCTTTTCATTCATGAATCATTGTAGGGGTTGCCGTTCTAATCCCGACTTCCTTTCCTCAGAAACTGGTGGAATTGAACAACTACAGTTCGGCCATGGCCATTGTGTCTGGATTACAAATTCAATGTGTCTATCGACTTACAGCTACCTGGGCCGCCCTGTCTTCGCGTGATCGCAACACATTCCGTAAATTGAGCGAGTTGTTCAGTCAGGAACAAAATTATACCAGCTTGCGTACCGCGTTTGAAAACGCACGGTTGCCATGCATTCCGTATCTAGGTAAGTCCATTCATGTGTTTGTTAAGGCCGGACACACAGACACATTCGAATTGCGTGATGGTATATTGCTGGAATCCGGTGTGCGGTTTTCTCTTAGACTTAGTCGTACAATACTGTGAGTCTTGTTTGAGGTGCTTTGATGTTTATCTGACCTTTACATCAGGTACGTTATTTGTTCAGACATTTGGTTCTGAGTGAGGCCACTATCATTTCGACTGCTTTTGCATGAATGTTTTCCTTAGGCAGTCACCGGGTCAGTGTGTGAGCTTGAATGGTACTGTTTGAATCAGTGACGTCAGACAGCACACCGCTTGTTCTTGGCTTGCCATCTGTTTTGAAAAAGAAGGTATTTCGTGAACCAGATTTCACGGCCAACTTTGCTGTTGATCGTTGACTCGTTTAATGTTTGATGAAAAAGTGGATTGTCCCAAAGAGTAACGTGCTTTGATTGCCTACAATCAAACATATGTGCTTATAGAAGTGTTTCGTTGGTCGTAGTCGTCTGATTAGTTTTTATGTAAACCTTGCTTTGCACCATTACATTGAGCAACTGTCTACTCATTCCTTCCTTCATAACAGCTATAAGCCTGACCTCAACACTGAAGTGGGGATATTGGGTCTCATTTAAGTCGTCGAACCCACCAACCCATTAGTAATACAATTTCAATGCTCAACAGTGGCGTTGGTGGATTCCAGCGTGAACTGTTTGAGAAATCCTGCCGGGGCAGTCGATCCCTGGATCATTTGGTGGATTCCATATGAGACAGTGAAACAGACGGCTAACAGAACCAAATGTGACAATTTCCAAGCTCCTGGCGTGGCTTCGTAGCTCAGCTGGTAGAGCGCTTGCCGCGTTTGGGCATGGTGTTTCTGTCGCTGGTTCGAATCCAGCCGAAGCCTGACTTTTCACAATTGAGTGTCCCCTAAATAAAGAATTACCAAAAAAGGTGATGAGGTAAGTTGGGCTGATTAAAAAGGCTAGAACCGTAATAAATGTATTCACCCCAACAATTGTGACACGTTGCTATCTTATCTAACGTTTCTTACCAGCGATTAAAATGATCACAAAGTTTCTAACTAGGCGGTCGACATCTGCTCGTTTTCCTCATCTGACTGCCTGCAGTGGAGAATATCAAAGTGAGAAGGCTTTAGTCCCGATTAACAACACTTGGTATTTTGAAGGTACAGGGAGCATTCCATAAGGACTAGTCTGACCACTCACCTTGTTGAGCATGGTCTGCAGATAGGCTTAGCATGACCATGTCGTCCGCACATTTTTTATTCAAAATTTCCGTCACAATGAGGCTGCACCATGAAGCAATGTGACGGTTTGCGCATCCCAGTGATTTATTACGCCAATTTTGCTGGCGTGATGTTCACATAGACAGTCGACCAGGCAGGCCAACAGGAAGACCTCTGACGAACCATAATCTCCTGATCCTCCAGGTTGAGGGTTAGAAGAAGGCTGACATCTTTTTCCGAAAAAAGCACCAGTCCTGGTACACTGCCACCCTCCCGCTGCCTTGTGATACAGGTTTTAAGTCAAGGACTGGTTGAGAACACTGATTCTTCTCCTGATTGTTCATCCTGGTGGTATCTCAGCCAGCACACAACCATGAATAATCACAACACAAGTAATTTCATACTGCATCGGCCGTCTCGCAGTATAAACCGGGTCGCCCTATCTGCTGCATACAGCAGGGTGGATAGGCGAAAACATGCTACTGTTGACCTCCTCCCCACCGTCCTATCAAATTGGGTACTCAGACTCCTCCCGACCCTTATTTCTAGTAATTACTCTACAGATCCCACAACAGATATAGCTAATCGTAGTAACACTGTGCCGGTAAGTCCCATTTCTTTCCATCCAACCTCAGGCCTCTCTCGTCCCTTGCTTAGACCTCGAACGCGAATTAATATAGGTGCTGTCAACGTTCGCACGCTAGAACGGATAGGTCAGCAGCGCGGCTCTCACACGAACTTCAGGCTCGTTGAATGTCGATATCTGTTGTGCTTCAGAAACTGGACTCCAAAACAGTAGTCAGTGTGTGGAACTAAGAGCACCCGCATTGTCTGGCCAATGTTGGTTATATACTTCGGGTGGCTGCACGACCGTCGCTATCCGTCAAGCTGGAATTATTATAGTTCTCAGCACGACAGCTGCAGCCGCATTAGTAGATTGGATTAATGTTAACAGTAGATTTTGTGTCGTCCGCTTGGCAGGCTCTTTTAAGGTCAGCTCTAGACGCAAGATTTTTAGAAATTTATTCATTGTGTTTGCTTGCGCTCAGACTGACTGTAGTGACACCGGCGTCAAGGATCCCTGTTATTCGGATCTGGCCGCTCTCCTGCGGTCGACACACGGTTCTG
>LOND01028708.1:19110-29977 GCA_014220965.1 Paragonimus kellicotti | reverse complement strand
AAAGAGGACAGTCTTGACGTACGCCGCGCCTGGTGCTGAAACTGTCAGATACTTCGCCGTAAACCCTAACCTGAGCTGAAGTATGGGAATAAAGTGCCGACAGTATGTTCACATACTTAATCGGTAAGCCCCTAAGTTTAAGTGACTCCAAAAGTGTAGATCGGTCCACCGAATCGAACGCACCTTTATAGTCCAGAAATACGGCGATTGTTGGCCGGCGGTACACATGACGCTGCTCCAGAATTTGACGAAGGGTGAAAATGTGATCTATACAACCCCGCCCAGGGCGAAACCCAGCCTGTTCTTCCCTAATGTTTACCTTCCCGAACTGCAGTGAGTCGACGAAGTATAATTGATGCTAGAACCCTTGAAATGACGGGGTCAAACTAATCCCTCTATGGTTTTCGCAAGAGCCCCGGGCTCCTTTCTTAAATATGGGAACTATTATCGAGTGACCCCAACACGGAGGGATGGTCTCTTTGAAAAACTGCCGGCAAGATATCATCTGGACCAGCAGCCCTATTAGGATTGGGAACCGAGGAGCAATTGCGAACCTCAGTCTCAGTGTATGAGTGGACCGATCTACACTTTTAGAGTCGCTTAAACGTAGGGTGTACCGACTAAGTATGTGAACATACTGTCGGCGCTTTATTCCCATACTTCAGCTCAGGTTAGGGTTTACGGCGAAGTATCTGACAGTTTCAGCACCAGGAGCGGCGTACGTCAAGGCTGTCCCCTTTCACCATGACAACAAGATGTTGGTGTTAGACTACTTCTAAGCAGAGCAAATAACACTGGACGCTATTTCACTTTCTGCGCTTTTCAGCCTCAAAGTGCAACGTGATTTTTGCGAGACCGCTATGATTGCGTTGATTTAATGTTGGGTAATGAATCTGTTGAAGTTGTTGACCGATTTATATACTTGGGAAGCTGCAGTGGCGGCGGCGGGGTAGGTGTAGAGAGTGAAATAGAAACATGTATCTCTAAGACTAAGGCTGTATTAGCCACTCTGGTACACCTTTGGTGTCAGAGAGGTATTTCTCTGAGGTTTGTGCGTCGCGTATGTAAGGCAACAATGAAGACTACATTACTTTACGGCAGCGAAACCTGGCCGCTCAGGATGGAAAACGTGAACCGTCTTCAGGTATTTGACCACCGATGTCTGCGTTCGATCGCTCGTATCGGGTGGCGCCAACAAGTAACCAGGATATATATATATATATATGCTCAAAATGTTTCAAAGCATTATTTCTCCATTGCTATTAATTCAGTGAGCGTACGTTATATTGACCGAACATCCTTCAGAAAACAGCAAAATCTATGGGTTAGGATTGAACATTATTTTCGAGATAACGGTGGGTGGTGCGTACCATACTTATATCCAAATATGCGTTACAATGGGTCTGGTTTCATTAATTACGTTGAGTTTTAATCCGCATTTCTTTTGTTGATTTTTGATCACAATAATGTGATAATTGATCGAAGGCATCATGATTTTTCGCTGAATTCGACTAAAATTTTGTTCGTGTTGCATGGCCGTTGTACTGTTTCATATATTGTAGCCGGCTTCGTGTTATTAAACAACGAAAGCCAGCAGAGTTTTAGATATCGTATTAATATAGAAAAATTGAGAAAGGAATGTACGTAAACGACATTGATCTAATCTGTGTAGACTCACAAGAAGCCCAGAACATCCTGGACAGATTAGAAGTTTCAATACATCAGCTTTATATGATTTTTCCATCTTTTGTATGTCACGTGTAATGGAGCTTTATGTCTAATTTCATCCGTAAATATGAATCGTTGGAGACAGTTAAGAGGCTCACGTATCGGCATCAGCGGAATATGTTATCACAAATCTTGTAGCTAAAGCTAAGATGGCATCCACCGACCTGGGCAATTTGTGGCCCCAGTATAAACTGTCTCCCTGCGAAAAGCCTAATGTATAAAACGATTGTGCAAACAGTCTTGTACAGCTGTAAAACCTGATTCATCAGCGTGGTGTTTGTTTACAGAATGCATGCTTTTTATCACCGGTGTCTACGAAACGTTAGAGGTAGGCCGTAGGAAAACGGTATCAGCAACGACGAAGCTTGCCGGTGTTTCTTTTTTAGATGGACAGGTTCTGGCTACCGCTGGACGTAGTAATCCCATTTCATGAGTTCGTACACGACTTACGAATGCTAACCCACCCTTTGCATCGCCCTGCTCCGTCCACAAATGATGGGTCACGTTGAAAACGGTACCCTAATGACCACCGTACTCAGAACATAAAATCACCAAGATTGAAAATTGTTTTGACCTGGCGTTCCTGAATTCCTGGTTGGAGTCCGAAGGGACTGCAAAACACCCTTGGCTGAGGACGCCGTCTGACATGGCGAACTTTTGAATGTATCAACTCAGTCTTCTTCTTTCGTGTCCTCCTCCCTCTTACTTCAAAGACTGTTTTTACCCTGTTTGTTACGTCACGTTTGCTAGTTCATTTAACTACTATAAAACACATCCCATGTCTCGGATAAAATGGAAGGGTTTTCTGGATCCTCGGACTGAAGCAACACCTCATCTCGAAAAGCACGTTGTGCCCATCAGACCTCGTAATCGTGTCTGGTAGTTTTTGAGCGTCAATCCTAACTTTTTTCCCGGAAAGAATATTTCAGCGAAGGGTCACTCAAAGACCAAGCGGTTTGTCACTAAGCGAACAGTGATACCACACCAGTCCGTAGCACGCATATAGGTTACATACCAAGTAATGCGACTCTACGCCAGTTGGTGCGGGAACTGCCAGACCAGCGACCAGTGCTCGCCGATAAGTGTGGAGAACTTATTATTCAATCATTCTAAGTACGCCAATTTATGTTTGACGATGGACTGGTGTTCCACTGAAACGCAGGGTGATCCTGTCACATGCTTACTGAGAACCCAAACAGTGATTAGGTGCCACGGTGCTGGCTGTCCCAACTACCGCTGAATAAACATGTTTTAAACATGTAACCAATACACTTTTAAGTCTCAACAAAAATGTGTGGACAAATTGTAAGTGACGAGAACACTCTCACCAGAGAACACTTTTCAGTGCGTTTGTATTTCATGCGTGATACCATTATCTAGTTAGTAACGACTTAACAAGCGAATGGGATCTGCGATCGTCCAAACTATATGCATCGTAACGTATCAAATACCTTAACATAGTAATAAAAACGCCCATTACTGCCAATCGTATGGTCTCATATTTGAGCTCCGGTCATCTCACCCGCTTCTGTCTCTTACGTCAAACAGTCTGGCGGCTCGCACGTAACTTGGTTATTCATCACATAACAGCAAGCAGGTTATGACATGAGACGCTAAAAACGGGACTGCTTTCTTATTAGTAGACGCTAAATTATTTCCATTTCGGAGTTACACATCAATAATCGTCACCTTATTAATTTGCTTTGTCGCTTGAATCTATATCTTTTCCAGTTTAAGATGTCTCGATGTCAATTCAGGATGTCCCAAGGAGGCTAGCTGGGTTTCATTGTTGAACAGGGTCGTACGGCTAATGTACACATGGTTAAGCTGAGAAACACGGAGATTGACTGGCTTACACAGAGAGAGGATGCGGTCCCACCGGGTGCAGAGAGTGAAAAAAGTTAGTTCACCTGGACCCAGTTATTTCTGGTACATTCTAAATTGACATCGATACATCTAAAACTGGATAATGTATAGTTTCTTCGACCTCCCTGTTCGACACTCATTTTTCCTTCTTCTTGTTATTCACAGTATTCCTGCCGAACCCATCGTCCACAAATCGAAGCAGACCCACTCCACTCTGACGACGGACAATACTATGCTCTCCGTTCATCCGATGTTGGCATGTTCCCAAACCACCAGCATGACTAGCCGCAATACGCGTGGGTCAGTCGAACCTCATGTGCCCCCCTTCCGTTCAGCCTCCACGGGACCACCGGGCACTCCCTCAGAATGCACAACTCTGTGTGCCCCGAATTCCCACTCGTCTCGTGCTGTTGTTGTGCCCAGAAAGCAGACGGTGATGCGAAATGACAAACATTCCAGGTTTTCTGGACGTGCATCATTCGGTGACTTGCAAGCTTCTTCTGGTGAACATAATTCAGTCAAATCTGGGCAAACCACATCAAGTACAATACCTCGTCGCTCTGTGGGAAGATTAAATTCTGGCCGTTCTCCGACAAACCACGCTATAACAGGTACCACAATCCGTTCTTCATCTAGACCTCGTGACCCGGGTTCTTCACCGGGAGTATGTCCCGAGAATACGTCGCCCATGCCGCCTTCGCGGCCTAGATCTCGTCCTCTTTTGTCCGCAGGTGCCACCGGACGGTCAGCCTCAGGGGCCAGCAACACAATCACTAAACAGACTACCGTAACCCGGTTATAAACTATCCCAGTGCAGTTTAAACCCTTTTTGTCGCTTTTAATGGCTAGATATCGCAAAAACCACGTAACGTACGTCATCAATGCTATCAGAAAAAAACTTCATTGGATCTGTTTGACCACTTTTTGGGTGCCCGTCTGTGGTGAGTATTTAACGTTTGATTCGTCAAAGCACACTCAATTGCATCGCACCTCCAAATTAATTATGCACGTATATGCACACCGCTGCGGCGGTTATGCGATCGTTTTGCCGACTTCCATTGTCTTTTGTTGTCTGTCCGTGTGATATTGCGCACACTCACAATCTATGGGTATGATTCATTTTCGCCGGTTCTCTCCCTTGTACAGAGTCTTCACCGTTGCATCGAACCCGATCGACTAATGATCAACTGGTTCCTGAAACGGACAACTCTCTCGATTCGGAGCACCATACGCCACGCACAACTCACTTGACCAAGGATCTTATCACTCAAGCTCCTTCTGAGTTCATATGCGCAGACTATCCTAACACTCACGTGTTTTTTGGTTCGCCTGATGCTACCAGCGACCATTCCGGCGTGATTGCCGCATTTTGTACTTCCTCACCAAACCCATCACGCCCTTGTCCATTCTTCCGCACAGCAGCCGTTCAGACCTCTCCACCACTCTCTCATCTGGCGATGGCTGCGTTGGCTTCCGTGCAAATCAGAATGCAGGGTGAACTAACCCAGTTGATCCACAGTCCCACAACCCTATCGAAAAGTCGGGCGGTTTCAAAGACCGCACAGATAACAGTCGGAATGGAGCCGACATCTGTGATTTCTCCCGCGAAGGCCGTCTGTTTGGACGTACAGTTTTCGAATGGGTTGCGAGTCGTGCGAGAAGTACGTCCTTTTTGCCCTTTTGTTTCGAGCCAACTGTTTGCCTACTAGGCCACTAAAAGACTGCATTAACCACTGCCGTCGTATGAATGATTTAGAAATATACGATGAATGCCTGTGCAGGTCGTAGCATATTTTAAACTTGCTTCTGAATGCATTTACAGGATACGAATTCAAGGCGAATGCGGAAAAAATTGGCTACCGTCACCTGTTTTGTGAGCGCTAGCGCGCTGATCCATTCACACTAGGCGAGGTAATTAAATTTCCGAGCGATCATACGTCTATCAGGGATACAAATATTTACAGAAGTACGAAGTACGCGGTATTAGTGAAGTAGAGACTGTACGAATAGTAACTCCCCAGCCAGTAAACGAATGAATCAGGTAACGTACTCGTCACTGCACACGAACCCTCGAACAGGCATTTAACTCATGTGCTCCCATGAACTGAGTACATAGTCAATACGATGGATTTTACTGACGACGTTTTTCTACAGGTTTAATTGAGGTCGACGTGTTAGCGAGTGTCAAGCGAACGGTGGCGCTGATTGCTTGGACCGTGTCACTTTCTGACCGGATTGAGACATTGTGGTATCCCTAAGCGTCCTACGGATCCAAATTTGGATGTGTTCGTTGACGCGATTGCTTAACTGCCGCTCCGTTCTGCTTATGTAAGCGGCCAGACATTCAAACGAAAACTCAGATAATGTAAGCCTTTACATTGAATGGTAGCAGTGTTTTCAGAGGTGGTGTTGGGATTCGAGTGGTGGTGAACAGCATGATCCAGTTGGGCTGCGCAGAACGTGCGTCCTGATAGCCGCCGTGAGACGGGTTTTCAACGGAGCAGTAATTTTAATACTTTTATGACGCAAACGACAGTAGATACTCGTTTTCGGAACTGATGAAGCCATCGCAATAACTGGTTTTTGTTCGTTCAAATTTTCAACGGAGGCTGACAGGGTTCTTGGCTGAAGTAAATAGTGCGCAAACTAAAAAAAATAGGGTCAATACACTATAATCATGAGTTGTTTCATCACGTCATTCCGACTTATATAGCTCTTTTTACGAAGACAGAGTAGGTGGAGTCTGGTACATACAACGATCGGAGCTCATATGCCCAAAAATGCCACGCGTCTGTTTGTTCATTTACGTTTGGTTGCATGTATGATAGGTTGGCTGCTGCGTATGGAAAATGGGTGAGCGTTCGTTCCATCCATTCCGTATCCACAAGTATTTTCTCCATCTCCTTTCTCTGTTTTCTTGCACCCTGGTTTTGTTCCTCGTCTTTCCCATTGTGCGTTACTTCGTCACTTAGAACTGAACAATGCGGTGGGCACGTTCTCCAAAACCTTACCACCTCCGTTCAGAAGTCCTTCGGTTTTCTCAAGGTTGTTTTCGTCGCTTAACTCTTTTCTGTCATTCACACTCATGCACTGACGATTGTGCTCGTCACTTTCATTGTGGTTGCCTGGTGTTTGTCCGTTCATGAAATAAACATATGCGTACACATGTGTATACAGTACTGAATTCGACCAATCAGTTCAGACGCATCGCAGGTTGACCTAACTGCGGCAAACCCCAAATGACATGTTCCTTTATAAATGTGGTTTTGATTACAACACTCCTGAGGAGAACCACTCCGAGGTGGTTGAAACGTAGAGTATTACAACTTGCTCATAACGTTGTGTTCTTTCTCTATTTATTAAAAACGTTAAACTCGACGCCCAAACTGTTTGACGTCATTCGTACTAGATTTGGTGCAGACATCTTACAATACAGAACCGTTACGACAGAGAACGTATCTTCCTCCGAAATTTTTGCTTATTATACAGTGGATTTTCGTGCGAAACTGGTACCCGTCCACCTGCCATAACATAATTTGTTCTGAGTGAGGCGCCGTTGGCGGACACAAATTTACAATCTGTGAGGAAATCATTCTCATAAATGCAATGTACAATCGTACATAGCGTTCGGTTTTACAAAAGGACTAGCAGCACAACACTCGTGTTTGACTGATCCGATAAAAAAAATGGAACCTCCACCATAATTGTGTACTTTCAATCGATAGATGGCTAACCAAACCAGAATTGGCCAGCTAACACACGGCCATGGGTTGGCGTGACAGGCTGGCAAGGCATATTCCAATTCACGTGTCACCTGTGTAACGCTAGTGGTCCACAATAGCCAGAACGCTATTGTGTTAGCAAACCCAACACTTCCGTTGTGTGCGATCAGCACTAACCCACTCGTTTGACAGGGACAGAAGACCTCTGAAGATAGGCCTTCGGACAATCTCGATACTCCACTGAGGTTCATATCTTTCTATGCTCTGTTTTACCATACCAATGTCGTACGGTTTGTTAGCGCCACTCGGAAATCAAAATATTTATAGGTAAGGTTTACCGGTTGAAGTGGGTCAACTAATATAGCAGTGCTGGGGAAACCTCTTTGGACATCTTAAACTGACATCGGTCAACGGAAAAGTGCTATCGGAAACGCAAGTACCATCTGTACACCTTCACTTGGATAGATAAAACGATTTGTTGTGGTCGAAATTGATTTCTGAAATCGATTGCCTAGTTTGTTGAGCCGTTGCTCACGTTAACCTCTATGTTTATTTTTCAGGGTCGATTACTGTACAGTCGTTCTTCCATGGCTGCTTTTAGACGATTGAAGAAACGATTCACCAACGAGAGCGATTTGAACGCGCTGTTTTCTAGTTGTAATGATCTCACTTCTCTTGACCTTACCACGTGATTGTGACTCTACAAACACTCCAACCAAACTGTGTGTATCTTCTCTCGAACACTCCTACACTCACCCTCACACATTGGGTTCTCAATTGACCAATCCATTCTCCGATCTCCAAAGATCCATTTATGCTACTCCCTCTCCGTCCGCTTCCCTATCCCAATCTTCATTCTGTTCTTTTCTGCTCGATCTGCCTTCCTCTGCCTCGCCAACCGTATCTTCTCGTGCTGCTTCACTTGGTCGATTATCTGGAATTGGACCACAACAGGATAGACCAAATCCTCGGATTAGAGGCAGCTCGGACTGTCCGATGCAACCGATCGTGTCACAGTCGATAAAAAAACATAACCTCTCCAGTCTGTGGCTTCGACTTCGTAGCAAATGCGCCAAACTTTGTTGGGCTGTACTGATCTCGTCCGATGCAACTGGAACTGCGCCTGTTCGGCTTGGACCGCATACGTATCTTGTGTTGTTCAAACTACACAGAAAGCAAAGTGATCAAGGCAAACCCCTCTGTGCAGACCCTGAGAGTCCGGCTGTAGAAATCAGCCGAAACTCAATACCTCGCCTGACTCCCAACGGTCCTCAACTCAAGCCCTGGCTTTATTCTCCGGATTCAGTGAGTTGGAACGGTGTAAACTGATTTTCGGCTACTGTTCGACTCTAAAGGAACACTTAATACTGATGAACTACACAGTGGTACATTAATGGGGACCCATTTTTTTTATAGATTTGATGGAATGAGCTCATTAGCTACAAAAATTTACACAAGAAGCATTGTTGGTGTAGATATGTAATCGCTTACTATATGAATCATATTTCACTAATGGGCGTATAGTTGTTGCTAGTGCTGTTGATGTATTACCAACTTTGTCAATAGATTAAGGTTTCGGTTTATTGGTTTGGATCGATGGTACATGTTCCGACAATAGTTTTCATGAAATCGCGTTTTCTGTAACCAAGGGAGAAGACCTTGAGCCTGTTCTTGGTGGACACGCATTCTCACATTCTTTCTCCTCTGTGTAAATATCCAGTTTTCTGAGTTGATGTTGCTGTTATTTAATCCGATTGTTCATGGTTTGCCGTGGGACAATAAGCCCTTCGTATACTCGCTTTCATTCGAAGTCGGCATGTGTTTTGGAGAGATGGCCGTCACAACGAACGTTCACCATTAACGCTCGAATTACCTTCTCTCTCTTTCTCTCTGTCTGTTTATGTTTGCTTAGCAGTTTGGGTCATATGGTTTCAAGCCTTCGCCGTTCATACAGTCAATGACTGAAACCATTTTTCAAGCTCAACTCACTGATAGGCATTACAGGCAACACAAGTAACTTTATCGACGGAATTTGAGTAAAACTAGGGTTTTTTTGCTCGCGTATTCACAAGCTTAAAGCACATCATGTTAGCGACTGCATTACGCAACGAGGTAAACTAACACACAAACAACATGGCTTGCACACCACACTTGATCATATTCATTGAATGGACAAAACTACTTTCCCGAGCACAACATTGACGAAGTTAGGTGGGAAATTGATGGGTATATTTTACACAGTAAAAAAAGTAAAGAATTTTGACTTGCATAAAATGGCATAGTAATAAGAGTTAACACAGCGATTTGTCGCATCATTGTTCAGGTCTCTAAGAAGGTGGCGGGTTAGTAAGAATTCACTCTGTAGACGAGGGGTTTCCACTTTTCGGCTTCATATTTTATCAGTGTGTATGCGTGCGCAACCATCTCCCATTTAACAACGGAATACATTGAATCTCATGAGAGGAGTTTGTTGAATGTTTTTATCCGAAACCTTCTTCACCATGTTCAACATGCCCTGAAAACGGAAATTCACTTGTCCTTGTCCTAAGAAGATCCGCAACTTATCGAGTGTTCATGGACGTGCTAAGAGAAATTCCCTGTCTTCGGAAGTTAACGACATTCGCGGTGCAGCCCACAAAACCCTCCACACATCGGGTTATTCACCAAGCTTCTTCCGCTAGACTAGGATGAACGCCTAGAGTCATTTTTCGAAACTGGAGTATAGAATGGCCAGAGTGCTATGTAGACATGTCTTCTTTGCAATTAGGATCTGTTCGGTTATATGCTCACATCTGAGTCGGATGAACTTTGAAATGCTACACCTATATGAGATCACCTGCGGAAAATTGTTTCCTGGCGATCCTCCAAATTCACTCCCATGGAACACTAAATGTGAATGTCTGCCACAGGTCCGTTGCCTTGTTCACTGCCGACTTTCTTCCCATTCTTTTGGTTCTATTTTCTTGACACGATTCATTTCTCGACGAACCTGGAGTCAGAAACTTACGAACAAAAATCTCTCCTTTCGGTCTATAGACTTCTTTGTTCATGCTTCCAGTAGTTACAATAAATCGGAATTCAAATGAAGTTACATAGGTTCGCAAACTTCGCTCCGCAACGTGTCCGCTGCCGTAACGTCACACCATGAGCCGTATCCACGACTTCGACTGTTGTCGGTCCTGACAGCAGTTCACACAAAGTCTGAGTACCAATGAAGCTCAGATGTATGAAGGGAAACATAAGCAAAAACGGAGATTTCATTAAGCAGCGGAACAGTCAACAAGCTTACGGATACAGAATCGTTATCAATTTCGGCTTAATGATATGGCGATCGTGTTTCTAACCAGTACTGTGAACAGTCGCACAGTATGCAACTTGGCAGTTGGCGCCTTCCAACTTAGTCAGTGGGGCGGTCAGCGCTTTCATTGTCCGTGACCGTTATCGGCTGACCAACCTGAGATTCCTCCCAGCAGTCAGCAACCGCAATTAACAATGTGCGGCGCGACAGACGCCCCGGAGTACAGGAACCAATCAGAGCAGATTGCATTTTC
>LOND01028708.1:5756-16794 GCA_014220965.1 Paragonimus kellicotti | reverse complement strand
ATATATATATATATATATATATATATATATATATATATATATATATATATATATATACGTGTAATTCCCGGACTATACATCACTAAAACGCAAAAACAATACATTTCCACGCTTCGACGTACTCATTGAAGGTACAACCCTTTTGCCATTTGGTCAATACGAAGAAACCGAGTTGGATTAGAAGTGCCAGAAAGAGCTACTCTCGAAACAACGTCATTTACGTATACGAACAGCACAATTCTCTCGGGTGATGGCACTTCATCTATGTAAGCTGGGAACAGAAAAGGTGACGTGTTCGCCAGGGTTAATTATCAAACAAGAAAACTCAACGTTGTTGAAGTACGTGTTCTGTTGGTTAGGTAGTCGCCTAATAAATTAAAATTGGTTGGGTACCATGACAGTTGATACAACATCGCTTGAATTATACAATTGAAAGCATCGCTATAATCCAGGAGACACAGACGTCACATCTTCTATTTTGTACTTAGCAGAATGAATTGGACAATACCAGCAACAACATCTAGTGTCCATTTTTAACGTCGATGAGCATACTGATGAAGGTCGCTTAATGGCTAACTTAGACAGTCATCATTGCAAATTTTTGCTGAAAAAAATTAAAAACTCCAGAGATGCAGTTTATCGGGAGTAGTTTGGAACATCGGCCAAGTATTGGAGTTATTCGTTCCGTCTTTCACCAATCGACAACCTCTTGTGAGTGAAGACTACGTAAACGAAACAGCCAGGGTTTAGACAGTATATCCATTTGATGCTTAAAAACAATTGGGGATAAGCTGTCTGGTCTAACAGTGTTGTTAATTTCTGATTTCGAAAGCCCAACACGAACCTAAGCTCTCGTCTGAATAGGCTTTGGGATATTTCTAACGCATGGTGTTGATATGACATTTGTCAGTATCTTCCAAAGAATCACCGAACTCGCACTTCTCTCCACCACCGTAATCAATAGAAACTTTTTTTGTTGAGTTCCTACCACTTAGCATGCCTTTTTTGTGGCACCAGAGTTTTAGCACAGTCCCTTCGATTACCCAAACAACGCCGACGCCCTATTTATTCAACGTACAACACTGACAACTGAACACTGAATAAAATGTAGTATAGGGGTACATATATTCAAAGGTCAACGCGACTGCCGAGCATGATGTGACCGTATCACTTTATCAACATCAATCTCAATTTCACTCAATAAATCGTACACTATCATTTTCAAGAGGTTTAAGCGCTTCCAACAGCTTCATCATGTCCACACATAGTCCTTGGGGGAGGGGGGGAGACCGTCCTGAACAAAATAGAACGCTTATGAATTCAACAGGTGATAAACAGCTGTTTAATGAATACAGGAAGGTGGTGAAGATGACGGAAAATTCCATGGGTTGGCTATTCTGAGAAAGAGTATAATTCTACATGACAGTGTGGCAATGACACTTGATATGAAGGACACCTAGTGCTATCCGAGAGCACTTACTGAGGTGATATCGGTAACATAGAGATACTTATTCAACGTTCCCAAAGTGAGGACAAGTTTGTGTGCTGTTTTGATCCGAGGGACTGTGCTGATTAGGGCTTCCGATCCTTCCAGGTACAACCCTGTCAGACAGGCCAAACGGAGCAGCCAGACGAAAGCGGTTATACTCAACAGGTTGTATATCGCACTACTGATCCGCGTAGAAGTGCTTAGATAGCGAGACACGCTTCCATGAACATACAGCAGAACTGTATCTATAGTTGCGGCACTTTGCTGTCGTGTGAATAAGGAAAAGGGTTTGAGAAAGTACCCTCAAACAAATGAGCATACCTATCATCCGACAGTTGACGTGCCCGTCGGCGTACGGTCGAAAAACTTGTGGCATCATTTAAACGTCTGACGTAGCTTCGAATACCTCCATTGCGCGCAGCACTAATCGGAATCAGACATCGTTGTCGTCTTCTCTGCGTCATCTGGCTGGACAAGCGTCGCACTATTAATTGAATGAGATACGTTAGCTATTAGCTCCGGGTGAAACCTCCCACGAAAACCCTACCTCCTGTTGTATCGCGAGTCAAACTTTTGCGTCAAGGACTAGGGGTGGGATCCCTCGTCACTCCCTCCCACGAGGTAAACGACCGAGAAGTGTCAGGAGTTGCCGTCGTTCTGACAGACAGTCCACTAATTTTCGCGTTTCTATTCATCTGTTCCCAAGAGAATTGTTAAAAATTTTAATGTTCACAAATAGGTCGACAAGCTGCTCTGGCAAACACCGTTTCAAGTTCGGGGATTGATGTGTGCTGTCTCTAAAACGCGCCTTTACGATTCGCTCTTTCAAAATGCTATGGATCAGCACTTCCTCATCAGGGTCTCTGATGACGATGGAAACGAATCCTGCGGTCAAGCTGGAGCTGAGTCTGCTCGACCGGATCGTAGTGAACGGTTGTCTATATGATATCAGACATCGTTGTGCTTATTGTTGATATGAACATACAACTTGGTCGTCTTATTCCAGAAAAGATGAGGCTAGGTGATGTTTGGTGTTCGTGCGTGACGCACTGGCAGTGACGATGAGCTGCTGCAATTGTGCGCATCTCACGCACTTTGTGTGCCGAGTAGCGCCTTTCAGCACAAACGACGGTAATGCGTCACTTGGAGACTACTCGAATTGATCACATCACCATCAACTATCCGTGGTGTCACTCCAACTAAATATTGTCGTTTATGTCGAAGTAACCACCTTGACTCAGATCATGCTGCTGTTCATGCTCGCTTTGTTTTATTGTTTCATCATCTTCAAACAGCAATATATCAGGGAACAACTGCCCACAAGCATAAAGTGTTCGGTTGGAAATTAAGTGACGAGGGTACACGACACGCTCACCAAACTGACAGTAAAACTGCCCAAGCCACAACAGTAAAGTGATCCAAACGAGCGTTGAACAGAAATCTTGACAGCTATGCGAACCTGTCTCGAAGAGGCCTGTTGCAAGGGAGCGACGCAGATACGACAGGGGTGGATTTCTACTGGTTCCGCATAACTTTTGAACATACATCGACTGATCTCTCCTGACCCCGAATACGACAAAAACCTCTATGAACTGAAACGAAGGTTTACAGAAGTTCCGCCTAAGGACCGTGAAGGTTACTTCCCCGAGCAAGCCGGAGAGGTTCAGAAGACATTTTTATCATGGATCAGTCAAGTGCTGTTTTCCATCAATAATGACCGCAATGACTGTCGACAAGGCATTGGTGATACTATATATGAAAAGGACGGTTCACGAATTTACGTTTTGTCGCGGCGACTTGACGAATGCGTTTAACATTGGGGAACAGTTTAACTGGCCTGAGCCAGGTCATTCAGTTGTTGATGATAGAGACTTTTTGGTTATTGGTGACATTCCAGATCCTCCGTCGTAAACCAAAGTGGCTTTGGAGCTAAAATGTGGAAACGTAATGACCTCTTTAAGTTATCTGTTTTCAAGGGTAGTAGTTAATAGCTTATCTGAACTCTCTACACCCCTCCGTTCTAAGTGAAAGACTTAAGAGATACCTCATGACTGCTGCTTCCCAACGCTTGACCTCGTTTTCAAAAAAATGTGCCAGGAAATCATGTGACAATCACGGAAGTATTAGACTTCCCTATCACATTCAAGTTGCCCTCGGGTCTCATAATACAGCGGCCTGTCAAAAACAGAACCAAATTAGGGAAGAGCAGGTCAGTTTACTGCTTGGTCCAGAGGATATCGACTAAATCCTTATTTTGTGACAGACGCTGGAGCGTCGGCACTTCTTTTCTCAGCCAATGGTCGTGGTTTTCCTAACCCGAATACCGCTTTCGAGTCGGTAGTCCGACACGCACTCCGGAATTGTCTTCGTCGCAGAGGGGTACCGGTGAAAATAACATTATGTCGAAATCGTTGTATGCCCATTCTGGCAGTTCCGAATGTTCTCCTCTTCAAACAGCGTTCGACAACGGTGTCAGAACTCTCCCATCGCGTACAACTGCGTGATACATGATATTTCGGATAGGACACTCGGAGGTTTCGAGGATCTCGAAGTGGAGTTTCTGCCTGGTACTAGGTTGAGTGACATCAAGTTTGTGGACGACACTGCTCCATTTGGTTCCACAGACTACATGCAAGCAATGCGGAACCGATATACACTTCGCAAGGACAGTATTGTTACAAGGTTGGGTTGACACTAATCTTGTCTTTGGTATTACAGATAATTCGCTTTGGGCTGTTGATGGTTTCATCTGCCTGAGTAGTACCATCCACATAAGCTTGTACTCATGCTGACTAGGTGATTGTGAGAAGAACAGGCAACTTAGTGCTGACTGATATTTGATACATGGACATCACTTCGTCTAGTTTTTCTGGAAATATGCTGAACCGATTAGATGTTTTGGTTGGTCGGTATAGCATGCACTTTGCACCCTCATATTGTAGTGTTATTGGAAGACTGTTGGTATTGATCCGCGCATTGTTCAATGTCACCGCTGATGGTTAGAAGAAACCACGAAGCCGTTGGGTGATGACGTGGTCATGGGTTATGAAAGTTTTGGTCGTCTCGCTGGACAAAGTTGTTAGGTGGTGGTTATCGAATTTACAGCGACCCATACCACCGGATGGAAACTCTGTGATGGCAGTATGTCGCAGTAAATGGTAACCTGCATCCTCGAAGTTGTTGACTGACTGTGGCGAAGATTTCACTTGGTCATCGTTATCTGCGCCAGTTAGTTCACATCAATTGAGGTGACCGCGTGAGCTACACGGCCATTCAGCAGCGTGCATTTCGGAACGCCCGCAATATGTGACTAATTCGTTGACTGATTAGGTTACACGGTCTGCATTGATTGGGTCACGCACTATGCATGCCGGCCGAGCATTTTCCGCACTGGATATTGTTTACTGAAACCATGAACAGTAGGTCCAGCAACGACTTAGTTATAAAGCATGAAAACGTTGGTTTCCGTTGAGTGAAGTAGGCCGGTGCCGCCTACCTGACTGAGGCCCTCGTGACCACTGAAATCGCTGGTTAGACATGCTATCTGAGATGACATTGTACCGCACTCAATGGTGTGTCCGCATTCATATTTCTAGTTCCTCCTAGCCTTGTTCAACCCCCTCAGTAATTTTTTGCTTTAGGTTACTTAGCATCATTGTGAGCGGCAGCTCTAACCACAGTACCTTCTGGTTAGACTCAAGGCCGTTGTGATGGTTACAAATGAACAAAATAAGTATTAATATATAACTATGATCTGTCCTATTGGAATACCGTTGGTGCAGTGAAGTTGAAAAGAAGCAGATTAGCGTGATTGTTGACGCTGTTTGCGGTGCAAGCGCCTCTCAATATTACACGACAAGCTGGGGGGGAAAACAGATGTAGAAAGTCATCTAAGTAAGCATCGGTCGGCCGGATTAGTATTTTATTTTTGGAGAGAGTTTCTGGCTCATCTTAGTACTGCTGAACACCACTGCAATCTTACGTTGGGACCACGAAACTGATAATTTTGGCTAGCGATTTGTGGGCCGCTGACTTCCTCTGTAACTGATTTGGAAGATTTCTCGTCTTTACATCACAGTGCATTGCCTACCACGTGTCAAGCTAGCCAAACCCGAAGAGGATCAGTCGCGGTAGTAAGGGGTTGAACACAGCCGTTACCACCGGGTTATCGCTAGTTCGCGATTGAACCGGCATCACTCGTATAAGTAACTCGGATGGTTGAGTAAGCTGGTCGACATGTTTGTGTAATAAAGGGACTTCGGCGCCACATACGACACTAAATTGTACGTAAGCAAGAACAAACAACTAGACTGCCAGGAGCATATGATGAGCACATTCACGTGGTTCATTGTCGATACGAAAAATGACGGTGGAATCATCTCCGTTCATCGCGGCTGGTTGCCATACCGTATGAAACGTTTCTTTCTTCTCAATGTGTTACGCTGAGATTAAATATCCATTAAGCTACTTGAGCGTGCATTAATTCACAATCTAAACAAAGATGCCTTCAGGAGCACAAGAATTCCGGTTACTCATACGCTGAAACGTTATTGTCCTTTTTAATCTAGATAATGCAAACATTACGCCGCCTATGGTCAATTCCTTGGTCGACAGCCAAACGCCGATCTACTGAACTTACCAAACACACGTGGCCGAACAACACAGATCGTTATTTTGACGATCGACTGCACAATGTGATGTTTGAAGGAAGCGATCCGATTTGGCCTACCTTACTGTCGCTCTTCTCGGACTTTACATCCCAGGCCATGGTGCCACCACCGGAGGCAGAACAAGGAATGTAGAGCGCCGGTGAGGAGGATTTGGCTCACTGAAGCACGCACACACACGCAATACACACTGAAGCTTATCTACCGCGTCCATGTGATAATCAAATTATTCAGCATTTCATCGTGTACATACTAATGTCGACCCGTGTTCGCATCTAGTACCACTATCATCAGATTAAGAGTGTATTATTCTCTGACTTGATTTGTTTTTATGATTTTCCCATTGTGAAATGACTTCCGGTTATAGTGATAAAATTAGAGTTCTGTACTTCGTTTCATGATTACCAGAAGGGCAGATATTGGTGATTGAAAGGTCAATGTATTCCAAAAATCAAACAAAAGTCATATTATGATCCAGTTTTGATGAAGAACTCGCCTTTTGACGGTCTGAAAGCCCCGGCCATGGATGTGATTGCGTCAAAATTGACGCGTTCCTGAATCTTCACTGATTTCACACTCTCCTCGTGTTTGTTCACTAGAATCCATGGCCCATCGGAATTGGCTTGCGGCGTAGAGGGGCATTCTATCCATCCATTTTGTTTGATTATCTGTTTCAGTTCCACGTCTGAAACGTCCAGGAAACAACTGAGCATGGGTTTCGATATACGTTGGTACGTCTGACTGACAATTTGTACGATGACTACAAATGGGTAAGAAAAATGAAGGGGCGTATTGTTGAAATTATAGCCCTGAAACCACTTCAGTGTGATAGCCACATGTGAACCCTGGTTTCATCAACAACAATATATGTTTTATGTCGATGCGTTATCACGATACCACAGTTGGAACAGCAAGCCCTAGTTCAAAGGCAAATGTGGAGCTTGAGGCAGAAAACCTTTTACATCTAAGCTCAAACAATCAATATCAAGATGTAAACAAATATCTGATGGCCTGATAAAGGTGAATGAAGGCAGCCACGGGTGATTTAAGAGTGGTGGACCTTGTTCGTCTGTCGGACGGGATCATCGTGACCCACCTGGTGGACGGGTAGAAACATTTCCGTTTTCATCCACCTGTTTTCTTATTAGCTGTTCGTTTCGTGATTCTGAAGTTGTACCTGGATTTGTGTACAACTTGTTATGATCGGAACCATTTTCGCTCGGAGTGTACGAAACAGGATGTGGCTGTCAATCGGATTCAGCGGTACGAATGTTTTTGTGTGTGAAGTAATGGCAGTGATTCGAGGCGGTGAAAGCCGCCGATGGCGTCCCAATCTTGGGGTAAACCAACAGGGTGTAGTAATTCACCTATCCACTTTGGATGTTAGAATTGCCTCAGATTCGCAAAACATACTGTTTACAAGTTCGTCTTGATTAAACGATGTGTGAATCGCAGGACTCCACATGAAAATATCAATGGGCGTTGCCAAGACCATATACGGAACAAAAAGGAAGACGGTAAATCAGGAGCTAGACAAGTTGTTAAACACAGCAGAACGCCATGGGGCCAACAAATAATCTGTTGTAGTAATTTTATCATACCGAACTGCCTATGAAGTTTACCAAACTCTACTCGTTTCTGAGTTTTTGTCTTGAAACATTTTGCCATGCAGCACACATCGCTATTTCTTGTGTGGTTCATAGCAAAAGATCTGTAAAGCATATACTTGAATATACATTTCTATAACCTAACTTAGTAAATGAAATAGAACTGCGTGTAGCACCGTTCGCCGGTTACACTTGCACGACCATCTCAATGACCTGTTCGCTCACTTTGCCCACAAACATCCACCATGCTCCTGATTATTCTTGTGCATGTGACCGGCTGACTGTCATTTGCTGTGAGTTCGTAGTACAAACGTCTCTCGTAACGACCCTTTCACTTATCAGCACAGCATTTAATCAGTGGGTTACGTTATCATCACATCAACGTTTTGTTTGCCGAACAAGGTGCTCATCCACTGGTAGTTCACACCAACGATCGTAGTCCACATCACCTCATTTCTGTTCGGTTAATTTGTCCGTGGTCCTTTGAGGGCATCAGCCATTTTCGTGCGGTCATATAGAGCCTAGTAGAACGAACAGACAGCAGTGGTGCGGGATTGGTTGAGATATGGTTCTCATGTACTTTGTTATGGCGAACGCGAATATGTATGAAAGCGGAGAGTTTGTTGGTTACAGAGACAACGGGACTAGATACTTCTTTCGTTGAGCAGCGTACTGTATAGCCTTCTCCGGGACGAACAGCAGATAGGCTTTTAGCCTTCACAGCCCAAAGTATTTTTTGTCACACGACATACAAAGTTACAAGTTAACTGGGTAATGAAAAGCAAACACTGACAGAAGCGTTCGAGACTAGGGCCTAAGATCAGTAGTCGACAGAGTTCTCTAGGCCTTCCTGGTTTTCGTCCATTTGTTTTTCAATTAAACATGTTCGTCTCCTGATCCTGAAGTTGCACTTAGGTTTGCGTGCAGCTTAATATGGAGGTTGTTGACCGGTTTGTATACCTGGGAAGCTGCATCGGCGGAGGTGTAGGGAATGAAATAGAAGCGCGTATTTCCAAGGCTAGGGCGGTGTTCGCTAATCTGAGACACCTATGGCGACAGAGAGGTATTTCTCTGAAGCTTAAGGGTCGCGTATATCAGGCGACAGTGAGGGCTGTATTATTTTACGGCAGCGAAACATGGCCACTCAGGATAGAGGACGGGAACCATCTTCGGATTGACCACCGAAGTCTGCGTCATCATCATCACAGACAACAATAAATCTGGTTCACAATGATGTTTAAGTGCCACGTCTATCCACATTCCATCGCTCGTATCAGGTGGCACCAACACGTAAGCAACGACGAGGTTAGGTGTTTGGGGGGGAAAAAAAAAAAAAAAAAAAACAGGAAAAAGAGAATTATTGTTTTTCTTTGTTGTGGGCCAAAGTTAGAGGGAAAATCAGCCGATAACCACCGATGTAATTTGCCTTTGTCTATGAAAATTTTGGTGATTTTTATGAGCGCCAAACCGCGGAAATCTTTTCCCACTTTTGGTTAATTTCCACATATCACTGTCCAGGCCATTGCCTGTCTTGCCTTTTAACGACGGGTTTTTTTGATAGTTTCAACGTTGCCTTTGGTTGGTCTTATATTTATCGGTCTTCTCTGTCTTATACACATGTTTGGTTTCCGGTCCTGTGTTAATAGTTGGTTTGGTTTGTGCTCTGATTGACCCGTGGTCGCTGTCTTGTGTTCCTGTATTTAGTGTGCGTGTGGAGTGGCTGTGTGGAATTTTCTTTTGGTATTTATTGTAGTAATATTCTGTCTCTATTATTTGGTTCCTCTTGCTTGCGTTCCATCAAACAATTGACCGATAGGGCGTGGCGAAATAGTCTTGTTTTTTCATGTCGACTCTCATTGGACATATTTTTTTAAAAAAGGTGAAAAAAAGTTAGATGTAATAATTATTTTTGGTTTGTGGTGTTGTTGCATAGCGTGCGATTTCTATGTTTTTGGTGTCGGTGTTTTGTGTGCGAATATAACTTAGGATGGATCGTGTGACATATGGTTAGCTCATGTGACGTTTGGATATATAACTTATGTTGGTGTGGCTCAATGTTCTAGGATGAGTGCTTGAGTGGGTAGAAGACAGTTGTTTGTTGCATAGGACTACGATTTCTTCTGGCTGCTTTTTTTGCGTAAGGTGCCGTTTTATGATGATTTTTCGGTGTGGGTGTTTGGAGCAGAAAATGGTGTTGAGCAAAATTTGGAATGAATCGCTTTTGAAATTAACAGCTTTCCAACTAATCTAGTACAAGATTTTCTGTTCCATAGCAATAACTGGCCTAACTGGTTTGCCATGCATCACAATCGCGTTGTTGATAAATACTGTGACCGATCTGATAATCTAGGGAAACCCAATTTTGGACAATCTGGTCTTCGGCTAAGCTATGAAGTCACGCCGGAATGCACAGATTTCACCTACGGAATCCACCAAGTTCCTTTCCATTCACTGATCGTTTGACATGAACGTGTGCGGTGGAAATCGCGACCGTTGCGTTGGGTAAGATAGGAACTCTTTGCGTATTGGGTTGCTGATCGACAAGACGTTTATGCCAACTGGTTGGTGAAATACTTGCACGCGTGAATGAGCCCCTTGTTTCGCTTACCAAGCAGGCGATAATCTCTGAGGTAGCCTATCCGTGTGATGTGAAATTATTTCTTAACATAAGTTATGCCTTCTTGTTTTCATCATACCCGTTTTAGTTCTCTAGTTTGATGGTAGAGTGCTAATGCAATCATCATCATCATCATCATCATCATAGACAGCAATACATCAGTGGTTCACACTGATGCTTAACTGCCACACAATCCATGAGGGGAAAAAAACCTATATAAAAAGAAAGAAGAAAAGAGGAGGGGAAGTGGACCTAACTACTAAAAAACTACGTCTATATTCAAATAAACATCAAGACGACTACAACTTGCAAACAAACAACCGAGCTGTGAGTGAAAGTAAGGCGTCATCAGCAAGACAGCTTCCTTACGGCTTTCACTGCCCCGCATCATTAAGTGCACTCACTTCACAGACAACTCGGCCAAACAACGACAACATTCACGCCACTGAGCTCGATTAGCCGCCATCTCACCTAACGTCTCAAGCCACCGACTCTGTGAGTCGCGAGGGCCCCAGCCCGGGAGACGAACCCGATCCTACAGTGACCAACCCCTTCGTGAACGATTTCATTTGTCTACGCCAGGTCATCTGTCCACCTCGCACCTTGCGCCAGTCGGCCGCAGCGTTGGCAAAGAGTGCTCGGTGTGGCAAACGACTAG
>LOND01028707.1:0-21317 GCA_014220965.1 Paragonimus kellicotti | reverse complement strand
GTATTTTGTGATACTGGGCGTAGCAATAATCATAAGCTAAAATAGTAACCGATTTTATAGTTTTATCTACGGACCTAATCCGGAAAACGGACTGGCAGTTCAAACAAGCCATCTTAATTGTGTCTTCATTCCTTTTTTAGCCTGGTTTGCGTAAACCATCTGTCAACTCTCACAAAGAATAAGTGGCACGGGTACAATCGCCAAGAACAAACATCCTGTTTATTTTAACGTAAATAAATGTAATGCTTAAATAAGAACAGTATATAAAGTTCTTTGTTTAACAAAAAACTTCTTATGGATTAGTAGTGCGGCTTTTAGAGTTATCAGTCGATCGCAGTTCTTGCAGTGAGATAGACATTTTCTGTTGACCCATGCGGGAAAGAGGTATTATATGCATGACTTTCACATCTAAACATACATCCACATTCGCTGTAATTTCAGTTTAGTACGACGACGGGGATGTCGAAGGAGAATGCTACAACAGTTAACGTGATTGCCCTCAAGACGACCTGCCAACCTAAGTATTAGTCACAAGTGATCGTGGTTGGTCGTTAACATGCGATAAATCAACCGCGGTCAATGTGAGGTGGGCGACGCAGTGACTAACAGGATTGTCTCACAACCATACAGACCGGAGTTTGATTGCATCGAAATGATAAGGATTCCAGAGTAGAATAGATAAATGAGCACTGTAAAAATGAGTCGAATCCTTCTTGAGAGAGACTCGATCAAATGTTTCTGCTACTTAATTCATCCTTGGATAAAATTAGATTCTCCACTTTTGTCATCGTGTGTTCAATCCAAAGTCTAACATCTCATATTTACGACTGATGAGTGTGCGAAATGAACCACTTTTGTAATTTGCATCTTTACACTGCTCTGCATAAATCCCACATAGGCACAATCAGATTGAGGCTTAATGGGAGGCAGTGGTCAGCATGCGTAGTCCATGTGCTATACACTCAGATATATGTATGACGTTTAAATTGTCTCTCAACGATAAGATCCTCTCAACTATAGGAAAACAGTTTTGCAACAAAATGATATGGACCACTGATCAATATCATCCTGTATTTGTTATTACCCGTTGAGCTCGATTATACCAAGCACAAAAGGTGTATGATGATGGTCAATAAACACTGTAGCAAACGTTAAAGTGTTGAACTTAAGCTGGCGCTCACAGGAGAGACTGATCTCAGCGAAAGCCGAATTTCGTCAAGTTGGTTGAACTCACGTCGGGATGCACAACGTGACCAGGAACTGCATATGCGGTAATGACTGTGTTGTCTCGAGCTATCAGAACAATACTGAGGGTTGCATGATGAGTGAAAACGTCTATCTGAGTACAAAGACTACGATCAAGTGTGAGTGGTGTTCAATATATATAACTGAAATCCCTGACAATTAATGATGCGTTCCCATACGAAAGAACAAACCTTGCACATGGCTAACGAAATCCTATGTCACATTAATTTGTCAAAGTGACCGCGCGCAAACACAGCTTGCGCCAATTGCGTCGTCACTAACAGAGACCGGTCGATGTAAACGCGAAGGAATAAGAAAACAAGATAAGAAGATGAGGTACAATGAGAAGAAGAAGAAGAAGAAGAAGAAGAAGAAGAAGAAGAAGAAGAAGACGTGCAACCACAGCTGGTTAGTCAGGTGATAAGCTAAAAAGTATTACTTGGGAAAAATAAGAATGACTTCAGCACCAGCATCGGCAACAGAACACTGATGTTTAACTGCCATAAATCTGTGATAAAAATACATCCTAGTTTAAAAGTGAAGGAGGGGAGAGAGGAAACTTATTTTCTCAATCCGAACAATCAACACCAAGGAAACAAACAATAATCAGACTGCGATTGACAGCAAGACTATATCAGTAAGAGGTCTTCTCTGTGGTTTTCACTACCCCACTTTGTTAATCGTCACTATTTTAGAGACAACTTAGTCGAACAACAACAATAACATTCATGCCACAGAAGCTAATTAGCTGTCATACCAAAAAATTTCCACGTCAGACACAAACGGGGTTACGATGGGCTTGGCACAGTAGACAGACGCCACCTACAGTGCTTAATTTATATCGACTGGCCACCTCGTATCTTACATCAATGGCCTGAAGGCTCAGCTAATAAAGACAGGCAGGCATTCTTCACAGACAACATCACTATCGTAACCTACCAAATTTTAGGGCTGCGCGAATCGGCTTTAGCTCCACGGCCAAAAACCTTCATTTAACCTCCTGGTTACTTATCCACTGATGTGTGAAAATGAACGTAAGCCGATGTTCGAATACCCCAATATGCCTCACATTCTCAACCCTCGTAAGCGAAATCTCACTGCCGTAAATTAAACCCGCTCTGACCGCGGCTTCAAAAATGCTTCAGGCATTCTCTTAATATTAAGGAAACTTCAAGTTGTACAACCTCACCCTAGTTTCAGGGAAATGAGCTTCGGTTTCAAATCCTGCACTCCCAGCATACATGTTTCTTTAAGCATACAAGTCGATCAGCAACTTCCAGAACTCAACCGTCTAGCCTGAGACGAACGGTATTGAGAAAATAATGAAATAACGTCTTGAATACCGAAACTGCGAAGCACACACCTCAAATGATTGGACAGAACGGAAGACAGAACGTAGCACAATCCATGTCTTAGCACCTCGAAATAAGCATAATCCAGATCAGCAAATTCCAGCCGAGAAGGACATTAACGCCTGAATCTAGCAAGTGCCGCAGGCTGTCCTCCATAAGTTCATCTATGACGAAACGGAACAAGAATGCGATGACTTCGAAAGGCACTACTTTTGGTAAGGAATGCATCTGACAGTCTCCTGTAGACCCCGATCTGACGTATAAGAATAAACCACTAACGACACACTTGTAAAAATGATCGATATAGTAGTGTCCAAGCGACTGCAAAAGTACAGACTGATCAACCGGTTCAAACTCATTCATGCGACCGAGAAACATGGCCCATGTCGATCGACGGCACGCATAAAATACGATCAGAATTTGAAAAACAGCAGAAATCCTATCAACACAATCTTCAGAGCTCCAATAAGTCGACGGATTATGGAAGTCAAAACCCTAATTTTGAGATAAATAAAGTTAACTCCCCTGCAGTTTTTGTTGATGTCTTTAACTGCTATCATAAATACAGAAAATAAAACAACCTCTCACTAGCTGAAAGGGAAATTCTAAACCGAACAGGCTGGCCGGAAAAGACGAGTTGAAGCTCCCACAAATACCCCACCACCTTTTTGAATAATGGAGGTCATGGGATAGTTTGGGCTAGCAGTTCCTGGAACGTTTAAATGTTGTGATGCAATCGCTGACATCGGTTTGGGTGGGCGGTTCTACGTTGACGGACCATGAGATGACCTTTGAAGTGTGTGAAGGTGGAGTAGAAGCTGTACAGTCTTTCAAAAGGTTCTAACCAGATAACCCAAATTATCCATTACATATAAGCGAGCCATCTGTTCTAACAATTTCACTGGTGGGCGAGTATCTAGGACCCGCAGATTGAATAACCTGAAATAATTTATTGACAGTTCCTAACATGGAAGCAATTTTGACTTAATTCGTTTTTTCGGCTAGCCAAGCTTCCCGGTCTGCTATCAGAATACGTGTGAGAGTCCTTCTAGTGTCCATCCTCAGCGTTTTATGCGAGTTGGCGGTGATATTTGCGCTCAGCAGAAGTTGCGATTTAGAGGGATCGGAAGAACTTACGTAGCCCAATACTCTGATAAAATCATCCTACCTTAGGTCGAGTCAGTTTCTCGACTGTCAGCTGTTACGATCGACTGGAATGTTGACCAGCAAACTAAAGAATAAAGTGACAGTGGACAAGACAGTGTGATACGAGTCAAGGTGCGTACACAATTCCATTGGGGAAGGCAATACTGAGTATAGCCAAGCCAAGCCAATGCAATCCATCTGAGACTGGGCTTGATCAGAAGAGACAGAGCACCAAGTCGTGTACTGACGGGCCCAACGTCTGAAACAGGTGGTGCTCTGCACACAGCTGTAGCGGACACTCGAAACCGTTCGACTGATCTATATTGCTAGCCCAAGTTGATCGCCTGAGTGCGATTCATTATCATCAAACGTTCCCACATTCGAGTTAATATTACCGGCTGATATAACGCTATGGATTCAAACATCTGTTGCAGATTACCGACTAGCTCCTCGTAGGAAGCATTCTTAACATTCTAGTTGTTGCAATCGGTGGCAGCACAAGCAGATACTGCAAACGGATAGCATATGGTTTGACGTCTAGGTCCGAAACTGATAGGGTCGGCTGAAAGGATATCACATAGTAAAATATCAACGGGGATCCAAGTTATCAATGAAGCTTCGGCCGCCGTGTTTGGGTTTCACCAACGGATGCGGCCAGGAGTCAACTAATGTGTTTACAACCAATAACAACTAGACAATGAGGATATTGACAACATGAGACAAGAGGAAACAAAATATGGATTGATATATGCTGACATGGAGGTGTATGTATAGAGGAAACGAAAACCAACAGTGTACTTAAATGTGGCGAACAGCTTATCGTGTACACACTAGCTTACACTCAAGGACGCTTTATACCTCAGATTTAACAAATCCCTGTGCCATAAGGCAACGCTTTGTAATGCAGTCGTCACCATGTGAATTGAGCAACTCAGACCAAAGAATGTTTCGAACACAGGACTGACTGACCACCGGGATTCTGCTTGGATTTCTCAAACACAGTTCAACACGGAAGCAAGAGCGGTGAGTAAAAATGGGCGAAAACTAAAAATACATTCAGAAGAACCATTCACAAGTTACGACAAAAAAAGAAGCAGGCCAACTCTCGAGGATAACCATAAATTATTTGTTGCTATACGACATAAAGTTATATGGGAGGGTAGATAACGTAAGGTTACACGAATCAATACAAAGACCGTGAGGTACATGACCGGTAACGGTGTCAATGTGTGCTACTTCTGACTTACGAGTCATGAATAAATCACGTAAACTTGATGTTACATCAACTTTGTTTTAAGTGGCACGACATTCGCATGCAGTTAGGCAGGCCGTATATATCACCGAAAATTGAACCACAGCGCGACGACAAAAATTATAAACACTTCGAGCCAGTCACGGATCGCATCGGATTCTATGGGTGTAATGGATTCTGTGTTCGATGCGCTCAAAGTTAGTCAGTGCACGTGCGCACGTGAGGGACAAGAAACGAGGGCAGAAGTTCGTTTCTAACATTACCACACAAACACGTACAAGTAGAGGCGACGCTCCAACTCTTTCCTGATGTTCATGCCGTTTTGTGACAAAGCAAAACTGGATAACAGTGTGAGTACTGGCAAGAAACAGTGAGATCAGATGTCGAATTAGCATGCGCCGGTGTGTCGATAGTAAAAAGTGAAAGATGTCTCTTATCCACACAAACACACGTTGTTAAAAAAGTGGGCTGGAGAAAAACCACACAGGCGATTTACGTGAGAAACATGCGTATGTGGGGCCAGAGAGTGAAATAATGACAGAAGAATATTCCTAAATGGCAGGGAAGTCAGATAACTGTTTTTAGAGTGTCACTCTGTGTGTGAGCAAAATCGATGGACAAGAATATGAAACAAACGGGTGTATAGAGTTTTGGTGCACACGAAGAAAAAACTGAAAATATGGAAACAAGAATGTAACCAACACACAAATTCTAGGTTAACAGAACTAACATACGTAACTTCGGGGACATGTAAACCACGCTAGTGAACAACATCTATGAGAAATTGCATTAGCTGCCCCTTAAGTGTCATGGTAACCGGAGAACGGCTTGCACATCGCAGACTTAATTCACGACTATCACATCACCTAAGGCTGGTTTCACATTCGTTTTCAGGTCATGTCAATTATAAGATGCATCATCATCATAACAGCCATGAGCCTGACCAAAAGGTACTGTGGCTCGGGCTGCCGCTCACCTCAACAGTGACGTGGAATATCCTAGAAGAAAACGTTACTAAGAAGGTTGAAAATTAATAGAAGTCTAAGCGAAAGAACTAGAAATGGTATGGATGCAGGTACGCCATTGACTGCCATCTCGGATAGCGTCTCTAACCAGCGGTTTGAGTGATCACGAGGACCCCATCCAGGCAGGCGACACCTACCCACTTTACTCAGTGGAGCAGTCAGGGTCTTCATATTTCGTGACCACGTTGTTGCTTGACCACCATGTGGTTTCACCCAACTGTTGGTGGTCTCAGTATATAATGCCCGGTACGGTAAACGCTCAGCTGGCATACGGAGTACGTGACCTAACCATCGCAGGCTGTGCAACGTGAGTAGTTGACCGATCGATCGCGCATCCCGAACGTTCCGGAATACGCGGATACACACGACTGAGAAATTCAGGATCTTTAAGCATCCAAACTTGCGTCCTGCAACATGAGATGCGGTAAACCAGTAATCGTAGACAGGCAGATGTCGGCATGACAACAACGCAACCCATGATTCCATGTCTTCTGTCAGCCGAGAGCATAGAATAAAAAAATGAGAAAATTTTCTAAAGGACACAGGCGACTAACTGGAACAGTTTGTCTTTAACGCGCAAGGAGGCAAATGAACCACTGGTGCACCATGGCAATAGTCAAGAAAGATTCGTAGATTTTTCGTAGACAGGTGCCTGATTTGTTTGAATAATCGCACTTCCTAGTCGGATAAAGACCATCACGTACATAAGAGCGAATAAAAAACAGATGCACATTAATTACCACCAGATGACCAAAACTCAGTACCATAAGCTAACATATTTTTAAGGGCACTGTATGAAGATCAACAAGTTTGAGAACACGAGACACTTAGAAGATTGACATACTTGTGTGTAGACCAAAGGTACACAAACATAATCCATGAAAAACAAGTTCAACAATCCTTGCCGAAATCGATTCACTTCCTGAAACCAAAACGAAATGGATAATCAAAATTTCGAACATATGAAGGGTAAAATGTTAGAACAAGACGAAAAACATTTGTGTAACTTAGGTATCTCCTTAGGTAAAAACAATGAAGAGTTTACTAGACAACGGAATATTGTGGGTAAAAATCATGGTTAGGTACTTAGAGAAAAACAAAACATCTACCATCAAGTTGCACCAGCATGACAATAGGGAACATTTCCGAGAAAAGCCACGCTGCTCTGAGCTACAACGCATATACGAGGGGAATAAGAATATTAGAAGAACGTGTAGCGAACAAGCTTGTTTTCGGTGATTCATCATCAGGCTAAATACAACACATTTATATGGGTTACTCATGTGTGTGGAAAATTGAAAGGGAATAAGAATAGTCAGTTACGACTATCCTAAGAGTACTCCAACGGAAGTGCACCAAAAAACCCAGACTCAGAGCGACCTTAGATGTTAATAGGCTGGATACGTCTGGAGTAAAACGCGTTCCGAGCTAACTCGGAATGTGGGATTGGCAATTTGACCTTTTCAAACTGTTGAACCAAAATTACACGGCAAATTGGGTATCGGTCATAGAAGATCACGAACACAAAAAGCAATGTTCGCAAAGTCCAGAGATCTGTTTGGATATAGACGAAGCTATTTTTAGTAGTTAGGTCCATTCCCTCCCCTTCTTTTTCTTTTCTCTTCCTGTACAGGTTTGTTTTTTTCATGGTTGTGTGGCAGTTAAGCATCAGTGTGAACCACTGATGTATTGCTGTCTATGATGATGATGATGATGATGAGGAGGAGGAGGAGGAGGAGGAGGAGGATACACTCACGGCGGAACGTTTCTAATTGGGGTGATTTCTAGTTAGGATGGTCTGTACATAGGAAGCTGAGGCATTGAGTAATCGCCTATATGGAAACCCAGATAGCTAAGAAGAGATATGTAAAGAAGGTCATAGTTGCGTTAATGAATACCACATGTTACCAGTCTCGTTAAACCAATCCCCGAGAATGCATTTGACGGGAAGAGTATAAAAAGCAGAAAACATACTTATCCACTAATCAGGAAAATTGCACGGTTGGTCGAAACACTCTGAAGGTCAGGATTACTAACATCCACGTTCTACTATATTACCATCGTGTGCCTATTCGGCAGTGCGTCAGCCAGTTAACACAGAAGCGCCAAGGAAAACTGAGGTCGTATAATCATCATCATCATCACCACCAGAGGACGTAATACAGTAATGATTCGAGCTGATGCTTGACGGCCATACAACCACGGGGAAAAGAACAATTCGTAGCCAAAAAGAAAAGGCAGAGAAGTGGACCTATCCACTAAAAACAACCACGTTTAAACCCAAACAGTCAACATCAAGGTGAGTACGTCTTGAAAACAAACAACCGAGCTACAGGCGAAAGTGAGGAGTTATCAGCTAGGAACTCGCTTAGCGTTCACTACCAAATATCCGTCTTCTAGCCTCTTCGCTGGCTACGCGATAGTGCCACCCGATGAAAGGGGTCGAACACATCCATCGGTGGCCAAAAACTTGAAGACGCTTTACGTCTTCTACTCTGAGTAGCCAGGTTTCACAGCCATAAAGTGGCATATCCCTCACAGTTGTTTTATATATGCTACTCTTATGCTTTAGATAGATGCCTTTCTGAGTTCGGAGATGTCTTAGACTGGTGAATACCACCCTAAGCTTGGAGATATGAGCTTCCATTGCACCCCGTATACCTCTGCCGCCGTTGGTGTAACGTCTTAAGCATACAAATCGGTCAGAAACCTCCATAACTTCATTATCTAACATTAAATCTGCGTAATCACAGCAATCTTGCAGAAGCACTTTGCATTTTGAGGCTGCAAAGCGCATTCCGAACGTGAAACAGCGTCTCGCACTGTCTGCGCTGCTTTAAAATCAAACAACTTGCCGTCAGTATAATTAAGGACACCCAGTCTACCACCAGATAGAAGATCCAAGCCGACACCATGCGAGTGTCACGGACTGTCTTCCGTTAATTTGTCTGTGGCAAAAGTAAGCAAAAAAAAGTTCAATTGGACAGCCCTGAAGTACGCCGCACTTGGTGCCGAAACTGTTAGACAGCCCACCATGAGAATAAAATGTTGAAAGTAAGTCCACACAGTTATTCGCTATACCATTACGCTAAAGTGACTGATGCCTGCGACTGCACTTCGACTCGTTAACCATACGGAGCCGCTGACCTAGATAGTTTGGTGTCGGCACTTTCAAAGAGGGAAAAGCGGGAAATTGCTGGTGAGTAATGAGGGACTTCGGTTAAGATAAGTCAAATATCACTCACAATTTATCTCAGCAATCACATGCGCAGACTATTCAGTCGATCCATTTCGAAAAACGTTATACATGAGTTTTATTCGTCAAGTTGACAGGACGGTTAGCATCTCCTCTAAAAGCGACTAAGCAATGTCAGCGTTACTCATAATCAAATGGGGTTGACGGTTTGCATATGATAAATCAGCCGAGCCTGACGCGGGGTCAATGATGCAGTGGTCAATACCGTGGCCTCATGAAAGCGTGGCCGGAGCTCCGATCCCGGATGTGACAGATATGCACTGTTGACGAGCTCAAAAAGAGCGAAAGTCGAGTATGGTAATTCGTTCCGAAAGGGACTGGTTAAAAAGTCTACAGAAATATGACAGCTGAGATAAATTGTGAGTAATGTTCAATTTGCATAGATGAGGCATCAGTCGACGTCTGGACCCCGTTGCTTCAACCAGTCTGGACGACTGAGAATAAGCCACGTGAACAATTGAGCGTTAGATAGTAAGAATGGGAGTCAAGTAATTGGATGAGATAAAAGAAACACGGTAGGTGGTGTGTTACAACTAGTTACAGTAAAATGTAAGTAATATCGAACTATTTACTAGGAGCGCCCGATTAGAGTTTGTTGGAACCGAATGTTACCCTACGTTTCTATGACCGTATCACGAAAGTCAGTCTCCACACTACACCACGTGAATTAGTGGCAGACCACGAAAACCTTGAAAGAATCTATCGAAGTAGTCAGAACCTGAATCGGCGACTGTAATCTCTCCATATGCGGTCCTCTACCACAGAACTATTTCGAGATATGCAGTCTGGTCGAATGATGTTCTCAAACATGACCCCCTCATTTGTAAATTGTGAACATTTATCAAGACCGTAGGTAGTGACGCCAAGCTAACTTTGTGACCTGTGGTCCATAAAGGTCTTGCGACGGAGGGTGCGGCAATTTACGTCCGCTGAGGGTCGCTCACCAGCAGTCGCACAACTGCATCTCTCAACCATTTCGGGATGGGTTCCTCGGCCCTGGTTTTATGCATTCCATATGATATAACAATGTAAACGCCTCAAAGACTGCAGGAATACTGAGAGATTTGCCACCGAATCATAGATATACAACCTCGGTGGACGTCGTTTGTCTTCAGTTACGAAAGTCTCCGGATAATAAGCTCTTGCAGTTTTCTTCGATCAAAGGACACTCCCGGTGGAAATATCTTTCACATGGCTGCTGAAGAATAGCTTGCGATCACAAATTTTCGCAATAATCGGTTTTTAGTGATGGTTTTGTATAGTATTAAAAAGCTGTACAAATACATCGTCTCGCCTTTAATGTGTGATACGGTTAAGCTTTGCTGTTTAAAAAAAAAACTTCCAACGTATCGTTTACTCAAAAGTTCCCATTGATAATAAATGCCTGCTTATCCGAAGTGGCTAGTAAATCATTAACCAACGTTTACAGCACGTAATTTAAACAACCCTGTGCTAAGTTCACTCAATTCAGTCATTCGTCGATGGTGTCTACGTCGCCAAAACAAATAAGGCGTGGCAGATATGTTGCGCTACCACACCTCACATCAGTAGTTTGCACACAAAGAGAGTTAGTTTACAATTTTCCCGGAAACATATTGGCTAACAAACTTAGAGGTAATTGCTCGGCAGCTCCGTCTTCTATATGACATTATTTCGAAAGGAAGTTGTATACACCTATGTTTGTAATTTTTGGAGAATACCGAGAATCGGACAATTGCAATCTACGAATACAGGAACGTAGCTGTTAAGTCCTGTGACATCGAGTGCACCAGTCCAGCATGAATTTGTTTTAAACCTGCAAATAATCAATGTCGTCGAAATACTAGACAGCGCACAGCGCTTAGGACTTCCGATGCCTTGTGGTGATCTTTCGAAGTAACATCAAATAGTATGCGTCTTGAGTAGCCACTGCAGCGAAAATGCTTACTCGCTAACCTTAACCAACAGGACAAAAATGGAATGAACCGGAAGATTAGGTCAGCTCAGTCATTTGCTATCTGCAGAGAGTAATGGGAAGACTGGTTTTTGATCAGCCTCTCCAAGAGACAGGACCCGAATCATGATAAAGATTACCGGTTCAAACGGGAAATTCGATCGAGTAAATACAATCTGAAGGGCGTAAGAACTACTAGGTGATCGCCAGTGTCCGGTACAAAGAGAGGATGACGTGTGTATAAAACCAAGCACGTCCGAACTCAGTGAACATCAGGTGGCTGTCAACGTATCTCACTCGGGTAAAAATGTATTGAGGGTTTAGGACGGCTGAACCGTATTCAAAAGACGTAGGAACCAATATGGATTCTCAATAGGTTGCTGTGTTTTTGCTTTACCAAGAATTATTATGATCAGCCTTCTGGTTGAAAAGATTTTCAATGAGGTTCCTTAAATTAGTTCTCCTCAGCAGTCCGAACAACTAAGAAGTCCCAGTTTGTGCACCAAACAAAGTGTATCACTCATTGTGGCGACAAGATATATAAAGTTGGAAAAAATTTATATATAATTCATGAACTTATTTTCAGTATTAGACTGTCCTCGGCATTTTAGAGTAGGGGGTTTGTACACACCTTGGAAAACAATGGAGACAAGCTCAAATTATGGTCCTCGATTCATAAAGGTATATTATCGTTATTCAAATGTCTGCCAACAATGCAAAAACAACAAGCAGATCAATATGCCTCACAACACACTCAGACCTTCAAATTGTTTCATGGCTAGCAACAAACAACCACAGGGATATTCTTTCGCTAAGCCAAAGCTGACTGTCGCTAGTAGACAAGTTTTTCAGAGTAAATGCTGGAAATGGTCATCTCAAAAATGCGTAGTCAGTGAATGAATGTGATCACTCAGCTGAAGCCGAACAGAAAAAGAAAAGACTCATAGCTCACAGTGATCAGTGAAACCAGCGCGTGTTGATTTGTGATAAATTTCTCCTTTTCAGCCAAAGTTATTAGTGAGGTGGTCCAAACAATTGGCACAAATGGTTGTACGTGCAGCTGCATGCCCTCCAACAATTTGATCTCCTCCTCCGTAAAAATACCTGAGCAAACAATACCAAATAAAAATAAAAATACTTGAAGTGGTTGACGTGATTTCTTGACCATTGAGTGAGCGATTATTGTTGTTTTATTCATGAATGGTGTCAACCCTTCAGTCAACTCATTGCCAGTGGTGCGGAACTGAGAGTTGCCTACGAGTGAGACTGTGTAATGCGTCTGCGCGATACAACAAATGATGTACGCCCCTTACGAATCTTCTGCCCCGCTTGCCCATTTCGAAGCACGGTTAGGTATTTCACGTAAAATAAAGGCATATGATAACAGATTTTTCCTAGCAATAACCAACACATCCAACTTGAGGACCAACTTTAGAGGAAGTTTGCGTTCCAGAATGAAATCGATGAAACTGCCGCAATACTGTCCAATGTGACGTTCCATTACGCCTGACTACCGTACTTACAAGCAACGACCGTCGAATAGACAATATCCAAGGGAGAACAGTAATGAAGCATGGTACTGACACGAAATGCACAAACGTCACCTGATGTGAACGGAACACCACTGTCAGGTCGAAGCGCGTCAATTCACTGGATTATTCGGTCATCCTGATTTTAGGTATCAGAAAAATTCGGGCTCTTCAAAACAATACTGTATTGCACTGCAACTTCTGCAAAATTTTAGCTGAGCTAACCAACGTGAGATAATGTGAGCTCACAATTCACTCCGTTCCACGGGTCGTGAGAACTAAATGATAAAAGATGAAGTAAAAGAAGTGTCCACTGGAGTGCAGAACAAGACCACTCCTAATGAAACCAGAATGGCATCACAGGTAAACTGGTTGGAGCTTTCGAATAGCTGAATATTCCTCGTAACAGGTTACTCTATTGCGTCAAAGACTGCGACAGAGCGTGCGTGAACAGATAGATAGAAAAGCTGCTCAATTTATGGGTCAGCGTACGCAACAAGTTTCACCCTTACATTCCAATGTCTCGTGAAAGAGCGGAAACAATAAAGTCAACCGATATCAGTCGCGAGCATGTAGTTCATACCAAAAGCATTGTCAAGCTACAAAAGGATCAAAATAAACATGGCTCGTCTCAGTTTTCCGAATACAGAGACAAGTTTCAAAACCAAGAATTTCCACAACGGTTTTCCCGTGATAGATAAACAAAATCACCTAACGAGCGTAAAAACGTTTACCATACAAACAGAAATGTATAAATTGAACATTGCTCACTCTTCAAAGGAATTGTGGCATTAAAATGGACACCCTAACCGGCTTCTTTCAAAAATGAACATTACAGTTGGGTTGCTATCTTTGTAAGACATGTCAGTAATCAATCTACTGTTCAACGAGTACAGTGAATTCTGTGAGTTCTACTTGACGCAGAAGTCCTAACCATCAGGTTACTATGAAGAATAAACAAAACAGCTCTATGTTATTGAGTTGGGACGACAGAACGACCTCAGCAAGATTCACAGACGTATGTGACTCAGTGCTGAGATATGAGTATCCGATCGAACCTAATGAAAGGTCACTCGTGCACTGGTTGTCATCGTTACCCCGTGAAAACCTGGAATCTAGAATAAACCACGGCCACGGCGAGGATACGCATTACTAACATCCCAAAAAAAAAAACTTAAGCTAAGAGACCTTTTTTGAAAGGGATTAACTGAAAAGTTAACTCCAATAAAAATTTGTGACTAAATGCGAGCGGTTTTCAAACTACGCCAACCAATTCTTCGTTTACCCATCAAAACTTTAAAGGAGTTGCATTTACCTGCAGATATGAGAGATTCAAAAGTAGGAAAACGTTTTTTAGCCACGACGCTTATACGTGTGAAAGTGAGAATCAAACTGCCCATAACATAACGCATACACGTTCTGCGTAATAGACGAGGACGTTCATCTGTTCCGGGCAGATGAGCAGTGAGAGAGATAGCAAATTTCAATCCCCAAGGGATAATCATGAACTGATGCCAAAACCGAGAGAAAATCAGCTGAATGTAGAATCCCAGTATGAATGCGACGGGAATCATAGATTGAAAGTTATTTGTGAACAACACCAAGTTTTCGAAACTCCTAAAGATAGTTATAGTAGCCTGAAAAGTTCATTACCGCTGGAGGTTTTCTGGGAGTGCAAAGCGATAAATGCAACTAATAACAGTATACGCGGCCAGAAAACCCAAAACATCGACGTAAATGAGCTTGAAAACGCAGCCTCGCCATCTGAAAAGTTGTCAAAATAATGAATCAGCATACCTCAATAAAAGCTTGAAAAATACACCAGGGCCACCGGTCAATACAAGCTGATTGTATTGAACGGTCATCGCGAATAGCTGGAACAACCAGGTACGTAGATGTGCAGTAGAGCCGACAGTATACACACCGAGGACAGCGCCTTTGAATAATACTATAAAAAGACAGTGAAAACATGGATGAGATGTTATGTATACTGAAAGCGATTTTGCTCAATTAATCACACAACGACCAAACTGGTACCGGCACACTGTACCTCGAAGCTACACTGCTTCTAAGTGTTTAGCCTTACACTCGAGCATTATGGATGCCGATGACCCAGACGGTAGTCAACGACGAATGAAAAAAATAACGAAGATTTAACACCTTTACAGACAGAAACATGTCCGTAGCTCACATCCATGCTTTACAGTCATGCACAAAAGTTCACCATCTGAGGAGTATCGACTCGTCATGCCCGAGAGAGTTCCCAATCGGTAAGGTAGATGGTTGTACAAATTTAACCTCGCTCACAGGGTTGCTCAAAACATTCATCGTTGACCAACAAAGTTAGTCATCACCCGTGTACATAGGACGACGACAGCAGTTTAGTGGCAAAACGGAGGCAGAGTTAGACTAAATCGTTTAGTTAAGCTTCTCTGAGCTAAGTCCCATTCCATTCCACTTCACTACTAAACCACGACTTGCATGGCTGCGTGGTATTTACGCGACTGTATCAAATACTGATCAATATCTGCACAGAGGTCCAGGACGCAGAAAGTGAAAAATCCAGCAAACGACAGCCCAAAATAGAACTTTACTGTTGGATCTTATATTGCGTAACATTGTGGATACGTAGTACGATAACATGGGGATAATTTCTTTATTTTTACAGGATGAGACAGACGTGGCTGATGTACATGTCCATATTCTTATGTTTGCAAGCTGTTTACGAAGTTCCTTGTGTTCCAACTCCAAAGGAAATCGTCTCTTGTTTGTGATGAGTATTCAAGGTGAGCCGACTTCTTCTGAAAGGTCTGACTAACAAGAGAGAAGATAGCTTATGTCAAATGCGGCGTAATCCCAAGAAAAGTGAAACAAACAACTTCGGTTGGGAAGAACTATGGTAAGTACCGAAGGACTTGGGAAAGAACTAACGTGTGCAACATCAATCTTTGGGTGAGCCGTCCAATGAGCTTATTTAATCCATTCACGATGAGGGCTATAGATACGTTTTAACGGGCTTTGAGGAAAGCGAGGATTCACAGCCCTAGCCCGGGGAATAGCCGTGTAAAAGTTCGAAGAAAAAAAAGAAAAGAGCTGCAGGGGGAGAAGACAATAAAGCGTAACATAAAAAGGGAGACGAAAAAAATGGTGGACATGGAGAAGAAATGATAAATGAGAACATATCAACAACAGTAATAAACCAATAATTTTTCTTGCTACTGACTTAATTTTGTAGAATACATATAACTATAATGATTTGATAAAGAATTATCGAAAACTGTTGTTCGTCACCATTGTCTTCTACACCAATAATTATCACTGGTTCTTGACTATCATGATAAGATGATAATAAAAACCGGATGACTGAGGTTTGTTTAATAAAGCCATCATGTCTAAATTTAAGCAACCACACAAGGAGCCTCCACCTTGCAGACAGTTTAGTACATAGGTTAAGGCAGATCTTGGAACAGCTGAATTCAAATCAAGTGGAACAGATTTTCCCTTTAAGCCTTTGTGTACAGCAGCTACGCGGGCCCATTGAGCCGTAGCCTCATGGTATTTTATATTGTCAATATATATTGCAGGCCTAGTTAAGCGTTCTCAGCACTGTGCCCTCCACAGGTAATTGCCAAGAAAAAGCTCAAAACCAAGCACGCTGAAGTCCTGGAACGCGTCATCCACAACATCGTGACAAAACTGGTCAGGTAAGCTATCGGACACACTTGGAAATCACTGATAGAAATAACGGACGTCCGAGCCAGTTACTCAAAAAACTTGCTTGACAATCAGTGCCAAACACCCGCTTCCTAACCTCCTCGTTGCTCACTCGCTGGTGCCACCCGATATGAGCGATTGAACGCAGACATCGGTGGTCAAATACCTGAAGACGGTTCACGTCCTCTACCCTGAGCGGCCAGGTTTCGCTGCCGTAAAGTAATACAGCCCTCACTGTTGTTTGATATACGCGACCCTTAAGCTTCAGAGAAATACCTCTCTGTCGCCATACAGGTGTCTTAGATTAGCGAACACCGCTAAGCTTGGAATACGTGCCTTTCTATTTCATTCGTACACCCTCACGACGCCACTGCTGATGCAACTTCCCAGGTACACAAACCGGTCAATAATCTCCATGACTTCATTATCTAACATTAAATCTACGTGATCACAACAATCTTGGAGAAGCACTTTGCATTTTGAGGCTGCAAAGCGCATTCCGAAGTACTTAGCAGAACGCGAAATAGCGTCCAGTGTTGTTTGTGCCGCTTCATCATCATCATCATCGTAGACAGCAATACATCAGTGGTTCACGCTGATGCATGACTGCCACTTGACTGACGCTTGAAAGTTGTTAAACAGCAAATACCTTTATCGTCAGCCATAATCAAGAATCGTCAAGTCTTTCAGCAGGTAGGAGGTCCACGCCGGCATCATTTGAGTGCCGCAGACAGTCCTCCATTATTTCGTCTATGACGAAATTGAACAAAAGTGGTGAACAGGGGAACAAGGCTTGAACGTACACCGCTCCTGGGCTGGAAACTGTCAGATTCTTCACCGTAAACCCTAACGCGAGCTGAAGTATGAGAATAAAGCGCCGCCAGTATGTTCACATATTTACTCGGTACATCCCTACGTTTAAGCGACTCTAAAAGTGTAGATCGGTCCACCGAATCAAACGCACCTTTATAGTCCAGAAATACGGCGATTGTTGGCCGGCGGTACACATGACGCTGCTCCGAAACTTTCAGAAATTTATTCATTGTCTGCTTATGCTCCTACTGACTGTAGTGACATCGGCGTCAAGGACGCATTTTACTCGGATCTGGCCACTCTCCTTCGGTCGACACGTGGCTCTGATATAGTCGTTCTGGCCGGAGATATGAATGCCCAGGTCGGTCGCCTTGGTGAAGCCGAATCTCGTTTAGGTGGTAGGTTTGGGATAGCATCACATCGATCAGATAATGGTGGGCGATTGTTGCAGCTGTGCGCTGAGCATAATCTATTTTTAGCCAGTACTGGTTTTAGGCATCGTGCACGTCAATGCTATACTTGGCGCCCGCCTTCTCCGAATCAGGCCTGGTCTCAGATAGACCACATAGCCGTTAGTTATAGGTGGCGGGGTTCCATTCAAGACTGTCGTTCTTATTGGAGCACGTACTTGGATTCAGATCATGCGTTGGTACGTTGCCGTTTTGTTCTTACTTTTGCTGGGCAACGACCCCACCGACAGCAACGGTTAGCTGTTGAGAAACTGGCTTTACCATCGGTTAGACATAATTACCAAACCAGCTTAGAAAGCTGCCTTAGTGGTACTCACTCCGAAGACCCTAATAGCTGCTGGACTCAAATCTCACAGGCCATTCAGAAAGCAGGTACTGTAGCATGCGGCACAGGGGTACATGGGGTAAACAAACATTGGATTTCAGAGAAATCCCTGGAGTTGTTAGAAGCCAGACGGAAGGTTCCGGTAGTTCACATAACAAGTCTAGAAGAGATATCCGTAGGAAACTGAAACGTAGTCTAAAGGCTGATCGTGAGGCTTGGCTAGTGGAAAAAGTTAAGGAAATGGAAACCGTTTTTGCCTCAAGAAACATCGTAAACTGTTTAAGCTGATCCGTGCCACTGGTGCCAGGCGACCGTCTATCAGCGAGACAGATGGCACACTAAGTCTGTAATAAGTCCAGAAGGTTAGAGCGTTGGGCGGAACACTTTGAGGGTCAATTTAGTTGGCCTCCTGCTTCTATTGTGTTGTCGCCACAAACTTGTGATGTAGCACCCTGGTCGGTAGATTTGGAACCACCCACTGAGACTGAGGTTCGCAATTGCCTTTCGGCTCTCAATCGTAATAGGGCTGCTGGCCCAGATGATCTCGTGCCGGCACTTTTCAAAGAAGGTGGAGAGGCGTTAGTAGAGGCATTGACTCAGTTGTTTCAACTTGTGTGGACGACGGAGACCATCCCTCCGTGCTGGGGTCACTCGATAATAGTTCCCATATTTAAGAAAGGAGCCCGGGGCTCTTGCGAAAACCATAGAGGGATTAGTTTGACCCCAGTCATTTCAAGGGTTCTAGCATCAATTATACTTCGTCGACTCACTGCAGTTCGGGAAGTAAACATTAGGGAAGAACAGGCAGGGTTTCGCCCTGGGCGGGGTTGTATAGATCACATTTTTACTCTTCGTCAAATTCTGGAGCAGCGTCATGTGTACCGCCGGCCAACAATCGCCGTATTTCTCGACTATAAAGGTGCGTTTGATTCGGTGGACCGATCTACACTTTTAGAGTCGCTTAAACGTAGGGTGTACCGACTAAGTATGTGAACATACTGGGTCTGGGCCTGCAGCTCTTCATTTCACTTCATACTTCAGCTCGCTGCGTTAGGGTTTACGGTGAAGTATCTGACAGTTTCAGCACCAGGAGCGGCGTACGTCAAGGCTGTCCCCTTTCACCATTTTTGTTCAATTTCGTCATAGACGAAATAATGGAGGACTGTCTGCGGCACTCAAATGATGCCGGCGTGGACCTCCTACCTGGTGAAAGACTGACTGATCTTGATTATGCTGACGATAAGGTATTGCTGTTTAACAACTTTCAAGCGTCAGTCAAGTGGCAGTCATGCATCAGCGTGAACCACTGATGTATTGCTGTCTACGATGATGATGATGATGAAGAAGCGGCACAAACAACACTGGACGCTATTTCGCGTTCTGCTAAGTACTTCGGAATGCGCTTTGCAGCCTCAAAATGCAAAGTGCTTCTGCAAGATTGTTGTGATTACGTAGATTTAATGTTAGATAATGAAGTCATGGAGATTGTTGACCGGTTTGTATACCTGGGAAGCTGCATCAGCGGTGGCGTCGGTGTAGGGAATGAAATAGAAGCGCGTATTTCCAAGGCTAGGGCGGTGTTCGCTAATCTAAGACACCTATGGCGACAGAGAGGTATTTCTCTGAAGCTTAAGGGTCGCGTATATCAAACAACAGTGAGGGCTGTATTACTTTACGGCAGCGAAACCTGGCCGCTCAGGGTAGAGGACGTGAACCGTCTTCAGGTATTTGACCACCGATGTCTGCGTTCAATCGCTCGTATCGGGTGGCACCAGCGAGTGAGCAACGAGGAGGTTAGGAAGCGGGTGTTTGGCACTGATTGTCAAACGAGTTCTTTTGTTCAGTCGCTACATTTGCACAGACTTAGATGGTTAGGTCATGTACTAAGGATGCCAGCTAGTCGTTTGCCACACCGAGCACTGTTGCCGACGCTGCGGCCGACTGGCGCAAGGTGCGAGGTGGACAGATGATGACCTGGCGTAGACAAATGAAATCGTTCACGAAGGGGTTGGTCACTGTAGGTCGGGTTCGTCTCCCGGGCTGGGGCCCTCGCGACTCACAGAGTCGGTGGCTTGAGACGTTAGGTGAGATGGCGGCTAATCGAGCTCAGTGGCGTGAAATGTTGTTTGGCCGAGTTGTCTGTGAAGTGAGTGCACTTAATGATGCGGGGCAGTGAAAGCCGTAAGGAAGCTGTCTTGCTGATGACGCCTTACTTTCACTTACAGCTCGGTTGTTTGTTTGCAAGGTGTAGGCGCCTTGATGTTGTATGTTTGAATATAGACGTAGCTATTTTTAGTAGTTAGGTCCACTTCCCCTCCTCTGTTTTCTTCTTTCTTTCCTATATAAGTTTCTTTTTTTTTGTTCTTCTTCGTGGTTGTGTGGCAGTCAAGCATCAGTGTGAACCACTGATGTATTGCTGTCTATGATGATGATGATGATGAATGCAATTATCTAGAGGCGAGCTCGAGTAGTTAACGGTGCTAGAATCTTAGGCGCGTGTCACCGACACGCAGCACACATCAAGATCCACACTTGAGAGAGTACTTCCCAGAACAGCTTGCTGACCAACTTGTCGGATAGTATGGACATTAAAGGCGCAAACGTTTACCAGTTGTCTTGAGTTTAGAAAACAACTATCGTCTGAAGGCACCTGGAAGGCAGATAATTTGTGGGGCAAAAGAGAATGTGAAAGTCATGATGGATGAATAATGTCACTGTAAGGAGAACGATAACTTCTGATACTTCCCGGTCGTTTATGCTGCGAAAGGGGTTGACTTAAGGAACTCCACTCCGATTGTCTGATTTCAAAATCTGACCGTCGAGACAACAAGATACAGTCTCCTTAGGGGATCCTACCCGGAACCAATGACTCAAAAGTCTGACTCAATTGGCAATGAGGGGCTTGCCTAGCCTGAGGGCGCAGTGAATAAGACATCGGTGTCTGCTTCTGAGCACTGCTGCGCGCAGTGGATGTACTCAAAGTTACACCAAGCTTATGGATTATACTGAATGTTTTTCGACCGTATTGGATAATACGCCGGCGGTCACGGTCAACCGTTGGGCGATCGGAGTGCTCTTTGTTTGACGGCACCTTTTCTAACCCCCTTCTTCCTGATACGGAAGACAGCAGTGCCGCAACTATAAAAGTAGTTCTGCTGTATGCTCATAGAATCGTTCTTGACTACCTAAGCACTCCTACGCGGTCAGTAGTGCGACATACAATCCTATGAGTGTAACTGCTTTTCGTCTGACTGCTC